>CAUYPK010005876.1:0-56941 GCA_963574355.1 Loris lydekkerianus | reverse complement strand
CCCCACATCTGACTTAACAGATTTCAGCAACCACGTGGGTGCTGTGGAATGAAAGAAGGTAATATGAATTTACCTTTCAGAAGAACAGCTTATGGTAAATATTCAATGTTTGCTACTTTCTCAAGAAAATAAACTGTTTTGGGAAAAGTATCCAGTAAAATATTTCAATAAAGGATCATGGTTACTCTTAAGGCCTCACCAACAGGCTCCCACAGCTGCAAGAAAACACAAGCCCTCTCTGTAGTTACGCACAATCTCTTGACATCTAACCTGCTGAAAAGGGATTCTCTGCAGACATAGGAAACATCGAGAAGGCCATGGAGGCAGTTACTAGTGGATCAGTGAAGAGCTCTGGAGAGTGAGATTTAAGGACTCAAGGGAGAAGTAAATTCTCTCACTTCATGTCCTCTTCTCTCTGTATTTTTTGCAATAAAAATCTATTTGATTTTTGATTTCCTACCTGCATCAAGAAGGTAAGGTTTGATTTTGCTTTTAAGTGTTAGCAAAGTGTGGGTGGGAAGGGGATGATGCAGACTGCTCATTGACTCAGCAAGGAGTCCAAGGAGGGCCTAGACCAGGACTGGAGACACATGTGGCCCTGGGCTGGACAGCCACATGCTCTCCATGGTAGGAAGTCTGGGCAGCAGCAGCAGGCTACAGCCCCTGGGAGGTGGCATGAAAAATGTGGGGGCAGTGCCACCCTTTCAGCTGCTCCTTTCCTCCACTGCCTGTCGCCATCTTTGTCCCCCAAGATGCCCCAAAGGGAATGCCACTCATGACTCTAGCCATCTTCCTGACCCAACCTTTCCACATTGTCCCAGAGCTCCTTTCCACAGCACCCACTGCATGGTACCCCCACCAATCCTCTCACCCAAAGGCCACATCATGGGAGATGTGCGTTCCCCACCTGGGAAACAGGGCGAGCCCAGGGCCTCCTCCCAAGCCTCTGCTGCAGGCTAGACAGCTGTGAAGCATTGACTGCAAGGTATGTGCAGAAAAAGAACAGGAAGTCCCTCAGGACAGTCACACAGCTACAATTGGTTATGTCACTTTATTTAGCAAATGGTCACATCCTAGGCCCCACCAAACTGTTCCTCCAGCCTCACTTGAGTGTTTGCCTTGGGAAGCAGCTCAGGCTGAGTAGGAAGCCCAGGTCCCCCAGCTCAGGCCCCATCCACTGCCACACACATCCCACACCACAGAACAAATTCTTAGGAGCCCACCCCAACGTGGTCCAGGGTCCCTCCAGTGTTCAACAGCTCCCTGTGGGGGCTTCAGCCCAGATCCAGGCACAGGGCCCCCATCCTGAGATGCTGGCCCCAAGAAAGCCTCTGCTCCAGCTGTGGGGACACCAGACCCACAGCCCTGGCCCTGCTGCCCATCTGTCCCTGTTGGGCAAGAAGCAAAATGTATGAAAATACTTTAATCATTTCTTTGAAACAGTTAAGAAATAAGGTCGTATTGTTGTTCTTTTACAATCCCAGTAAAAAAAGTTCACATTAGTTCCTGGGTCCTCGGTCAGGCCCTTCCTGGCCAGGCATGTCCACTCAGTAGAAGCGCTTGTTCCGCTCCTGCCGCTTCTGGAACACCACGGCCCCCACCACTGCGCAGACGATGATGCCAAGGAGCGCGCATAGCAGCAGCAGAAACACCCGCCACCCCGTCAGGGGCCCACTTCGGAAGTTCCCCGTGGGGTCATCCACGTTGTCTGAGGGAAGAGAAAGGGGAACTGAAAGGGTGCAGCAGGTGAGGCCGACCCTGGGCTGGGCTCCAAAGACATGAATCTAATGGGACTGCAGGATGACACGGTTCTGGCACCAAGAAGATTGCCTCACCACATCCTGCCTGGCCCTCAGGTCTCCAGTTCCCCGCCCACAGCTATGAGGAATGCTGGGTGCAGCCAAGTCATCTTTGGAGGCACTCAGCAGCCAGAAACGCTTTGATGATTTACAAACAACCTGACTCTCACAGAAGCGAGATATCACATAGTACACTGGATTATGGCTTCTCCTAAAAGGCAGAAAGACCTGGGCCCCACATTTAGCATAGGGCCTCCACTCACAGGTGCCACCTTCCTTCCATAGAACATCCACTCTGTGAGGACATAGCAGGGGCTAATTAGTGCATGGGAAGAATTAAGGCTGTGGGTTTTGCAGAAACCCGAGTTGAAATCCTGCCTCTTCCCCTTTCTGAGGGATCCATTCTCAGGCCAATAGTAGGACCTTCCTCCAGGCTCACAGGGGGAAGATGTGGGTGCCTGGCACCCTGGCTTTACTGGCCGCTCTTCCCAGCACCAATACAGAAGGAAGCAGACCCCAGGTGCTCATGTTTGATTAGTTGTCCTGTCTTCAAGAAAAATCACACAACTGGGGCACCCATGGACAGACTCTTTGAAGACATCTTTTCTGCTTCATTCACTAGCTTGAGAACTCACCAGAGCCTACCTTACTCAAGAGCACAGACCACAACCACAACTGGACCAGGTAAGGACCCCAGAGGCCAGCCTCTCCCAGCTTCACACCAGGTCAGCTGGGCCCAGGCAGGGAAGGCCAGGTATACACACACCTTTGGGAGATTTGAGGAAGTTGACACTGGGCTCAATCTTGGTCCAGTCGATGGTCTCCTCATCGGGCGTGTGCTCAACCATCAACTGGAATAGCTTCATGGAGATGATGTCGTGGTTGTCTGTTGGACCAAGAATTAACGTGTCACAGTCTGGAGCCAGCCTTAGGACATGTGGCCCAAAGCCTTTCCGAAAGAGAAGCTGCTGCAGGAGCCACAGAAACTGGCTGGGACCAGGAAGAAAGCTGTTCCTACCCAGCCTCCCAGTCCCCCAGCCCCTGAGTGGGCAGCATTCCCAGGGTTAGAATACTTCCAGAACTCAGCAGCAAGAAACCTGAGAAGAGACAGAGCAGAGAGAAGAGCAGGGGCTTTATAAGCGAAATCATCTAGGTTTAATTCCTGGGTCTGCTGCCCTTTGTGAGGCCCAGTTTCTCATCTATAAAATGCAGTGACAATCTATTTCTCATGGTTATCATGGCAGATAAGTAAGAACATATACACAACAGAAGATCTCTTGCCAGACAGGGGATGTACTTAAAAACAGAAACCTGCCTAGGAAGAATATGTCATGTGACAGTACCCCCCCCCCCCAAGATGTCTGGCACTGACAGCCCCATGAGTGGTCAGACAGCACACGTAGCCATTTCCACCACTCTTCACTGAGCTCTCCAAATGGCCTTTGAGAGCTTCCCCTGTCACAGGGTGGGTTCTGTTCCTATGGGAAGACCATGCTGAAATACTGTCAGATGAAATGCAAGGTAGGCTGGAGAGCCTTGGGGGGAAGGGTTATGGTGGATCCACAGATGAAATGAGACGGGCCAGGCAGGAGCTGGGCAATTCCTGAAGCTGGGTGACAGAACAGAGGCTTATTAAACTGTTTTTTCCCTCTTTGAGGCACACAATTGAAATTTCCACATTAAAAACTTTAAAACAGGGTGGCACCTGTGGCTCAGTGGGTAGGGCACCAGCCCCATATACCAAGGGTGGCAGGTTCAAACCCGGCCCCGGCCAAACTGCAACAAGAAATAGCCGGGCGTTCTGGCAGGTGCCTATAGTCCCAGCTACTCAGGAGGCCGAGGCAAGAAAATCATCTAAGCCCAGGAGTTGGAGGTAGCTGTGAGCGATGAAGTAAGACTCTGTCCCTAAAAAAAAAAATTTAAAACAAAATCCCAAACAATAGATATTCTGGGGTCGAAGTGGACCCCAACATTTCTGTGGCGAGGACAGAAACACTGGGAAGATTATAGGCCCTGACAAGGTTTATCCTGAGGATAAACTACCCTTTTGTCAGGATCTCCATGCTGTGTGCCAGTTCTGGTCAACAGGAGCTGGACCTGGTGCCAAGGGCCACCACTTGGTACCACCAGGCCTAGTGACTAGTAACACCTGTGTGGGCTAGAGGACCCCAGTTTTACTGAGCACCCACTGTGGGCCAAGTAAGACAGGTCCCTGACTTCACAGAGCTCCACGGGGGGATGGGGACAATAAAATCGATTATATGATAGTTTCAAAAACGGTAAATGTTATGAAGAGAAATGAAGTCAGGAAAGGTAATGGGAATGTGCGGAGGATCAGAGAAGGGGGTACAATTTTAAATAAGGGAATTGAGGAAGGCCCCACTGAGGTGACCTTTGGGCAAGACTCTAGGAGACAGGAGTGAGACAGCTAGTCCAATGGCCTAAGCAGGAAGGCATAGCTGTGTCCTGCCTCTGAGGAACAGCCAGCTGGAGGCCACGGAAGGCAGAGAAGCAGTGAGGAAGGAGTCAGAGATGACGGAGCTGGGGGAAGAATGAGGAGAGTGAGGAGAGACGGCACACGGAGCCCAGCAGACCACTGCTGGGATGGCGGCAGCCACATAGTGAGAGGATTCATGTGCGCTAAGCAGGATCATTAGGCTGCTGTGTGGTAAAGAGGCTGTTAGGGGCTGGCATGGAAGGAGGACCACCTGGGAAGCTCCTGTGTCATCCACTTGGGAGATAATAGTGGCTTGGACCTTCCAGGAAGGGCAAGATGTGCTGGGACAAACTGAAGAGAAAGCCGGCCGCACCTGTTGATGGCTTAAAGGTGACATGTGAGAGAAAAACAAGAGCCCAGAATGATACCAGGGCTTTCTGGCCTGAGCAAACAGAGGTGCCATTGACATCCTGGCAGACTAGGGCTGAGGTGAACGGCCGAGTGGAGATGCCACACAGGCTGCAGCTAACATGGGTCTGGAAAGAGAAATCTGAGAGTAAATGCAAAAGGCAGGCTGCCAAGAGATTGCTCAAGGACCCAGGCCCAGACACACCAACATGTACAGATGATGATGAGAAGAAGAAAGCCAGCTAAGTGGGGAAACTAAATGAAGGAAGGTGAGCAATTACCAGGAGGTGAGCTCCCTACACACCGGGGAAGATGGAATCCCTGCTCAGCCTGAACTCACCAGACAGGTCGCCGGTGCCGGCTGAGGCTCCAAAGTAGTAGCCGGTGGGCAGCCGCACTCCTGTGATGTCAATACAGTTCTTCCACTCATTCCTGTCCTCCAGGTCAGTCATTACCTGTGGATGCCGGCGCGTCAAGCACCCCACAGGCCTGGCGCCTGCATCCCGGCCCCTGCAGTGGACCCAGCACAGATCTGCCAGCTGCCCCTCCCAGCTGCTCACCGTCAGGCGGCCTCGGGAGTAGCGCACAGCCAGGAAGGTGTCATGGTCCCGGTTACGGAAGTCAGCTGTGCAGCCAGCCAGCTCAGTCCAGCGCCCATCCTTGCTATGGTCGTAGGACAGGGAGCCATTGTTCACCATCACCGAGATATACGGGAACACGCGCTGGGACCAACACATGGGTTACTCCACAAACAGCCCTGCCTGTCAGGGGGAGCAAGGTGCCCACCACCCCAATGCCGGGAAGTTCCTTTTGCACTGGTGCAAGGGGAAGTCTCGGTCCCCACCCTCTGACAGCCCAGTGCTTCCTTTCCTGCTTGGCAGGAGACAGCAGGGACCTACCTCAGTGGTCTCATCATTGGGATATGTGTCCAGGAAGATGGCTAAGCCATGGAAGTTGTCTTTGCTTCCAAACACAGGCCCTGGAATTATAAGGAGATGCTCTCACAATGAGAGAAATGGGAGTTGTCCTGTAGATACCTGAAAGGCAAGTAATGCCCATGTGGGAAGGGGACAAGAGAGCCCCTCAGACTAATGGTCACATACCCAGGAGAGAAGGGGCCTCTAAAGGAGAAAGTGAAGGTGGAAGGCAGTCTGGAGGCATGGCAGAGAGACCAGAAGTTTGAGAACTAAATCATGAGGGGACAGCCACCTAGCCATGTGCAGAGTTGAGTGTCAGGTGCCAAAGGGGTATCCAGTCTAAGAAAATCAGGTGGAGCTGCAGGAAGGACCCCTACAAGGAGGCTCTATCCTCCAGACCAGGTGTACAAACTTCCTGTTAAGGGCCAGAAGGAAACATCTTGGGCTGTGTGAGCTGCATGTGATCTCTGCTGCACTGTCTTCATGTTCTTGCTTTTTAAAAAATATAACCCTAGCCAGGCGTGGTGGATTATAATCCTAGCATTCTGGGAGGCCGAGGTAGGTGGACTGCTTGAGCTTCCAAGTTCAAGACCAGCCTGAGCAAAAGCAAGGTCTCTACTAAAAATAGAAAAACTGAGGCAGGCTGTGGCTCAGTGAGTAGGGTGCTGGCCCCGTATACTGAGGGTGATGGGTTCAAACCCAGCCCCGGCAGAACTGCAACAAAAATATAGCCAGGTGTTGTGGCAGGCACCTGTAGTCCCAGCGCCTTGGGAGGCTGAGGCAAGAGAATCACCTAAGCCCAGGAACTGGAGGTTGCTGTAAGCTGTGTGATGCCACGGCACTCCACAGAGGGCCATAAAGTAAGACTCTGTCTCTACAAAAAAAAAAAAAAAAAAAGAAAGAAAGAAAGAAAAACTGAGGCAAGAGGATCACTCAAGCCTGAGTTGGAGGCTGCTGTGAGCTATGACGCCACGGCACTCTACCCAGGGTGATAGCTTGAGACTCTGTCTAAAAAAACCCCACAAATATATATATATGCTGAGCTGCACAACCTAGATGTTCCTTCTTCCCCAGAGGACCCCCCTCTCAGGGCCCTCCTCCCAGAGGCAGAGCTTTGTCTATGACAAGCAGCAGTTTCTTACCGGGAGAGCAGAGTGGAAGATCCTTGGGCACACAAGCCAAGGGCAACCCCTTGTCCTGCCTGCCCCTCCTCCTTGGTGAGCCAGCAGCCACACCCGTTCCCATCTCACCCAGGTCCCCACCCCCAGACCCTGAGCAAGAACTGCCCACCTGGCACGAGGCGGTCCCGGGTATACCACAAGGCAATGCCGTCTCCATGGAGGTTCTTCTTCCCTGTGCCATGGACTTTGAAGTGGACATGCATCTCCCAGTCCTTGAGAAAGCAAGGCTGGAAGGGGAGTAGAGAGAGTTGCTCAGAGCTCCTAGGGCTTTCAAGGAAGCTAGAAGTGACACTAGCACAGCCCCTGTTCCACAGGCCTAAGATGGATACTTCCCGGCACAAAGCCGACAACACCAAAGGCATCACTAACCATGGACCCCAGGTGAAGCAGGGAGGCCCCACAGTGTTCCAAGGCAGCCTGAGGCCTAGACTCCACCCCCCGGCCCCAGGCACTCCTGAGCTGGGGCTCTCACTCAACTCACCCTCCTACACACCAGCCAAATCCATCAGCTCTGCTTCCCCTTCATTCCCACTGCTCTTACGGAGTCTCGGAGTCTCGTGCAGGGGTTATTACTCCTATTTGAGTCACTTGCTTTACAGAAAACAAATTCAGAGGCAAAAGTACTTGTCTACAATAGGTAACTGGTTGTCTTACTTCTACCCAGATCTTCCTGACTCTGAGACCTCTGCACTGTCCCCCATACTTCCCACAGCCTCTAGGCCTTTCACATAAATGGCACCAACTCCATTTTGGCCTCCAACACCCACTGCAGTCATTCCTCACCAACCTTCCAAAGCAAGGAGAATCAGGATGAGTCAGCACCAGCTAAGACTCAAACTGAGCTCTGGCTGGCTCCAAAGCCCAACTCTTTATCAGTACCCTCCCCACCCTGGCTAAGCACGGGGCTGACCTGGGTCATGCTCTGGTCATGCCACCCAGATAGGGAGAAAGTGGGCTACGAAAATTGAGGTGGAACTCGGCGCATCCTCCCAGGGGAAACAGCCAGCCCTGCCCATCAGGAGGCCACTGTGGAAGAGTAAGTCATCAGTACAGACTTAGACAAGAATTCCCTTCGGAGAAGTCTAAGATGGGGACACAAGCCATCAAACAAAGACCTCTCAGAAAGGCAAAGCACAGGAAGATGCTGTTGACCTATCAGAATGTCAACCATTAAAGAGATCATTAACACCCAAAACTACTGATGATGGAGAAAAACAAACCCTCTCAAATGAGCAATGGGACTGTAAATGGTCCCATTTTCCTGTTATTGGGTTGTTGCAGCTTTTTTTTTTTTTTTTTTTTTTTTTTTTAAGAGAAAGAGTTGCACTTTATCACCCTCGGTAGATTCACAGCTCACAGCAACCTCTAACTCCTGAGCTTCGGTGATTCTCCTGCCTCAGCCTCCCAAGTAGCTGGGACTACAGGAGCCCGCCACAACGCCTGAGTACTATGTTGCCATTTCTGGAAAAAGAAAAAAAATGCAGTATACCGCCTAGAGCAGCAGTTCTCAACCTGTGGGTCACAACCCCTTTGTAACAATGAAAATACATCCTGGCATTAGGAAGGTTGAGAACCAATGGCCTAGAGGAAAAAAAAGAAGCAACGGAATGACCCAGAATTAATGATGGGGAACTCTGGAGGGGAAACCACAGGGAATATTTACTTTCTATGTTTGAATACTGTTTGACAGACATATGTATTACTTTTATAATCAGAAAAAACTCAATCAAAAATAAAATACATTACATCCCAACGTGGGCAACCTGGCTCATGCATTCACTGACCCCTCAGACTCACTGCTCTGGCCCTGGGCACCAGGAGCCCAGATGACAGACCCAGCGTGGCCTGAGAGTGCAGAGCTAGCAAGGACCCGCGCAGCAGTGTGTAGCACAGCCTCTGATTCTGCCCAGGAGGTGGCACCTATGTGATGCAGGAAGCGTTTGCAGATTCTGGAGGGCAACTGAGAGGAGATAAGAACCCAAGGACAGAAGGAAAACGAATCTGAGTCTGAGGCCTGCTGATGGTGCTGGAAAACCTAGCTTTGGCCTACAAAGCCTCCAAGCCAAAAGAGTAAATTAGAGAGACTATCCAAGGGACTACAGTACAAATTTAGGTCCTCACCATCCCTGAAAGTAGACTAAGGGGACTCACTCAGACCCCAAATTTTTCTACAAACAATTACACAAATGCTATATCTGGCACACAATCATAAATAACCAGGTACACAAAGAGACAAAATGTGAATAAAACTTACAGAAAGAATGAGAGCGAAAAATAAAAAAAAAAAAAAAAGCCAATAAGAACTAGATATGAGACTTTAAAATCCTAGTTTACTATGTTCAAGGAGATAAAAGACCAAATTAAGAATTTGGGTAGGCTGGGTGTAATGGCTCACACCTGTAATCCTAGCGCTCTAGGAGGCCAAGGTGGTGCTTTACAAGTTTGAGACCAATCTCAGCAAGAGAAGGACCCCCATCTCTAAAACTAGCCAGGTACCTACAGTCCCAGCTACTCAAGAAGCTGAGGCAAGAGGATCACTTGAGCCCAAGAGTTTGAAGTTGCATGAGCTATGATGCCACGGCACTCTACCCAGGGTGACAAAGTGAGACTCTGTCTCCACTTAAAAAAAAAAAAAATTGAATAGATAGTGGAAATTTTTAAAAATTGTACTAAAAATTCCAGAACTAAAAAATACAATAACTGAAATTAATGGATAGGTTTAACAACAGATTAAAAAAAAAACTGAACAGTTTACAGCCATGCCACCCTGAATGCTCCAGATCTCATCTGATCTCAAAAGCTAAGCAGGGCTGGTGTGGTGGCTCATGCCTATAATCCTAGTAATCTGGTAGGTCAAGGCAGGAGGATAGCTTAAACTCAGGAGTTTGAGATCAGCCCGAACAAACAGGGAGATCACATCTCTACAAAAAATAAAAAAATTAGCCGTGTATGGTGAAGCACGCCTATAGTCCCAGTCACTCAGGAAGCTCAGGCCAGAAGGATCACTTGAGCCCAGTAGATTGAGGTTGCATTCCAGCCTGTGCATTAGAGCAGTATAATATCTAAAAAAAATTTAAAAACAAACAAACAAAAAAACAAAAACAAAAACAAACAGCTGATGACAGAGTTAGTGAACTCCATGCCAGTCAGGTAAAATATCCAGAACGAAGCAGAGAGAACAAAAGAATGATAGATACAGAATTGTGGGTTAGACACAGAAGAAATAGTTAAAGACACATATAATAGGAATTCCAAAAGAAGATGTGAGAAAATTGGGCAAAGGAATATTTAAAGAGATGTCTAAGCATTTACCAAAACTGCATCAAAGACATCATGCCACATTTTAAAAGTCCTGCAAACCAAAGGAGACAAATAACAAGAAAACCCTACTCAGCCACAAAATAAGAAAGGAGGGATTGGAGGAAATAAAGAAAAACAAACAGACTAGGCATAGTGCTCATGTCTGCAATCCTAACGCTCTGGATTTCCAAGGCAGGAAGATCACTTGAGGCAATGAGTTTGAGACCAGCCAGAGAGAAATAGCAAGACCCTGCCTCTACAAAAAATTTAAAAATTAGTTGGGTGTGGTGGCATGTGTCTACAGACCCAGATACTCAGGAGGCTAAGGCAAGAGGATGGTTTGAGTGCAGGAGTTTGAGGTTGCAATGAACTCAATGCCACTTCACTCTATCCTGGGCAAGAAAGCAAGATCCTATTGGGGGGGGGGGGGGGAGGGAGGAAAAATAATCTTAAAGGCAAGCAGAGGGAAAAAAGACATTACCTTGGAAGGATATGTGATATCTGACTTCCGAACAGAAACACCGTGAGCAAGAAGACAACAGACGGATACATTTGGAGATGAAAGATGGTAACAGCCAACATGGGATTTTACATCTAACAAATGCATCCTTTAAGAATGAAGGTGAAATTAAAACATTTTCCAATAAAAAATTTTTAAAGAATTCATTACCAGTAGACTTACACTGTCTTTAATTCTTCATGGAGAAGGAAAATTATCCAGATCCGGATGTAAAGTCAGAAATTCAGGAAGGAATGAAGAACAACGAATACATTAAATATAAGGGTAAAAACTGAAATCTTTGCATAAAGCAACAATGTGTAATTTAAAACAGAAAGGATTATAATAAACGACAACAATGGTAAATGGAGTTAACATGTTCTAAGATCCTTACATTATCCAGAAAGAAGGCAGAAGTACGTACACATTATCATTAGACTTTGGTAAAACACACATGCATATTTTAAATTCTAGGGTAACCACTTAAAAGTTGAGAAAACAGCATATAACTTTTAAGCCAACAAGTGAGAAAAAAATAGGATAATAAGAATAAATCAACCCAGAAGAAGTCAAGACTAGAGAGAAAAAAGAATAGAGAGGCCGGGCACAGTGCCTCACACCTGTAATCCTAGCACTCTGGAAGGCTGAGGCAGGTGGACTGCTTTAGTTCATGAGTTCGAGACCAGCCTGAGCAAGAGCAAAAACCCCATCTCTACTATAAAAAAATAGAAAAACCGAGGCAAGAGGAGCGCGTAAGCCCAAGAGATGGAGGTTGCTGTGAGCTATGATGACGCCATGGCCCTCCACCCAGGTGACAGCTGAGACTTTGTCTCAAAAAAAAAAAAAAAAAAAAAAAAAACCGGTTGAAAAATCATTTCTAATCTATGATGTTATTCACAATCAAATATTAACCTAGTGTGACAGAACAGAAAATATTTTTTTTGAGACAGTCTACCCTCAGTAGACTGCCATAGCATCACAGCTCACAGCAACTTCAAACTCTTGGGCTTAAATGATTCTCTTGCCTCAGCCTCCCAAGTACCTGGGACTACAGGCGCCCACCTCAACACCAGCTATTTTTTGGTTGTAATTGTCATTGTTGTTTGGCAGGCACCAGCTGAGTTCGAACCCATCAGCTCCTGTGTATTTGGCTGGCACTCTAGCCACTGAGCTTACAGGCGCCCAGCCAGAATAGAAAGTATTTTTAAAAATGAATAAAGAACAGGTGATACATGCAGAAAAATAATAAGTCAGTAGATTAAACCCAAATGTATTAATAATTTTAATAAATGTAAATGAACTACATGCTAAATTAAAAATATCTAACAGCACCTAGGATCTCTCTATATTATTTCTTACAACTTATATGAATCTACAATTATCTCAAAATAAAATGCTTCATTTAAAAAGTAATTAAAGGATCAAAGACTTAACTTTAAGAGCTAAAACTATAAAAGTCCTCAAAGAAAACAGGGAAAAACTTCCATGACACTGGATTTAACAATGATTGGATACAATACCAAAAGCACAGACCAAAAAAAAAGATAGGTTCGGTGCCTGTGGCTCAAGTGGCTAAGGCGCCAGCCACATACACCTGAGCTGGCAGGTTCAAATCCAGCCTGGGCCCGCCAAACAATGACGGCTGCAACCAAAAAATAGCTGGGCATTGTGGCAGATGTCTGTAGTCCCAACTACTTGGGAGGTGGAGGCAGGAAAATTGCTTGAACCCAGGAGTTAGAGGTTGCTGTGAGCTGTGATGCCATAGCACTCTACCCAGGGTGGAAAGCTTGAGGCTCTGTCTAAAAAAGAAAAAAGACAGGCCAGGCAGTGGCTCACACCTGTAATCCTAACACTCTGGGAGGCCCAGGCTGGTGGACTGCCCTCAGCTCAAGAGTTCAAGACTATCCTGAGCCAGAGCGAGACCTTGTCTCTACAAAGAAAAAAAAAGCCAGGTGTTGTGGCAGGTGCCTGTAGTCCCAGCTACTGGGGACGCTGAGGTAAGAGAATCGCTTGAGTCCAAGAGTTGGAGGTTGCTGTGATCTATGATGCCATTGCACTCTACCAAGGGCCACAAAGTAAGACTTTGTCTCAATAAAAAAAGAGAAAAAGGCTCGGAAACATAGCACCATGGTTACGGTAACCACATTGTAATGTGGTTACCGAGGCTGAGGCAAGAGAATAGCTTAAGTCGAAGAGCTTGAGGTTGCTGCGAGCTGTGACACCTCAGCACTCTACTGAAGGTGATATAGTGAGACTCTGTCTCAAAAAACAAAAAGATAAATCAGACCACCAAAATTAAAAACTTCTGTGCATCAAAGAAAATTATCAAGAGTGAAAAAAAAAAAAGAGAGAAGAGAGTGAACACCTGACGTAGAGAATGGGAGAAAATATTTGCAAATCACATATTTGGTAACGAATTAATATCCACAATATATAAAGAATTCCTAAAACTGAACAACAAAAATATTCAATTCAAAAACAGGCAAAGGATTTGATAGACATCTCTCCAAAGAAGACATATAGTTAGTCAATGGGTACATGACAAGATGCTTAACATCATTTATAATTAGTGAAATGCAAATCAAAACCACAATGAGATGCCACTTTGCAACCATGAAGATGGCTATTTAACAAAAAGCAAAACCAGAAAATAACAAGCATTGGCAAGGACGTGAAGAAGAAATTGGAATCCTTGTACACTGGTGGTAGGAATGTAAAATGCTACAGTTACTGTGAAAAGTAGTTCTGTGGTTCTCAAAACATCAAAAACAGAGTTATCACATGGCCTAGCAATTCTACATTTTGGGTATACACCCAAAAGAACTGAAAGCAGAGACTCAAACGAAGAGTTGTACCCCAGTGTTCACAGTGGCATTATTAACAACAGCCAAAAGGAAGAAACAATCCAAGTGTCAATTACGAAGCAATGAATGGATAAATAAAATGTGGTCTACACACACACACACACACACACACACAGAGGAATATTATCCAGCCATAAAAAGGAAAGCACTAGTGACACACACTACAACATGAAAAAGAATAAATCAACCCAAAAGAAGTCAAGACTAGAGAGAAGGCAGGCAATACTGACACACGCCACAACACAGAGGAATCTTGCAGATACCATACTAAGTGAAAATAAGCCAGACACAAGAGAACGAATACTGTATGGCTCCATTTATATGAGATACTCAGAACAGTCAAATTTACAGACAGAAAGCAGAAGGGTGGTTACCAGGGACTGAGGGATGTGGAGTTACTGTTTAATGGGTGTAGGGTTTTGGCTGGGATGGTAAAGTCCTGGACATGGATGGATGGTGGTAATGGCTGCACAACAATATGAATGCACTTAAGGCCACTGAACTGCACTCTTGAAATTCTGAATCAGTATTTACCTGGGCTTAGAAAAAAATGGTCAAAATGGCAAAGTTTGTTATATACATTTTACCACAATAAAAAAAAGTTTGAGAAATTTAATTTTCCTTTGCCTGTCCTGTGCAGATACATAAATCATAAGTCAAAACTGATTTTTTATAGATAGGAATCACATTCTTTAAATATCAATGTTTCTCTCTCTTTTTTTTTTTTTGTTTGTTTGTTTTTTCTTTTTGTTTTTGAGACAAAACTTCTCTCTGTTGCCTGAGTTACAGTGTGGTACCCTCAACAACCTCAAACTCCTGGGTTCAAACAGTTGTCCTGTCTCAGCCTCCTGAGTAACTACGACTACAGGCACTTGCCACCATGCCCAGCTAATTTTTTCTATTTTTAGTAGAGATGGAATCTCACTCTTGCTTGGACTGGTCTTGAACTCATGAGCTCAAGGGATCTTCCCACCGCAGCCTCCCAGAGTGCTAGGATTACAGGCATGAGCCACTGTGCTCAGCCTAAATGCCACTGTTTTAATACCAATGTGTATATTCTATACATTGAATTAATTTATTTAGAGATTAAAGTGATAAATTTTATGTTATGTGCCATGGCATCACAGCTCACAGCAACCTCTAACTCCTGGGCTCAAGCGATTCTCCTGCCTCCGCCTCCCAAGTAGCTGGGACTACCTGCGCCCGCGACAACGCCTGGCTATTTTTTGTCACAGCCATCATTGTTGTTTGGCAGGCCCAGGCTGGATTCGAACCCCCCAGGTCAGGTGTATGTGGCTGGTGCCTTAGCCGCTTGAGCCACAGGCACCAAGCCAAGAGGACTCTTCTTTTTAACGCACTTCCTTAGTAACTGATAAAAATGAGCAAAAACTTGAGGCAGGGTACAGATTTGAAGTCAATCAGCAAATATGACCTAAGGACCTAAATTGCACTCTACAGTTAACAAGTAAAGAATCCACACTCTTCGCAAACACACAGAACATTTCCCAAAAAACCTAACCATTCCCAAATTTTCACAGACCTTCAAGGACCACCAAAATCACAAATTACGTTCCCTGACCATGATGCAATTAAAATCAATAAGAAAAACATACAAACATATAACTAGAATAGCTTCCATATATATTTGCAAACTTCAAAAAATATCTCGCATACATGAAAGTCCACCCAGAAACCAGATTTCTTTCTTTTTTTTTTTTTCAGAAGCCAGATTTCAAATGGTCTCTTTGGTGTTCTGAATTTTTCTGCACCTGGGGACAACACCCTGAAGTTAAGAGGCAGGCTGGTGCAAGGAGTGACTGTGAGCAGAAGGGCACCTGTGAGAGCAAGTGGGAAAGGAAAACCTATACCTCATCTCAGCATGTGTGCAGGGAACCAGTTCCAGGAAGGCACAAACTCAACAGTGGAGGAGTACCTAGAAACGGACTCCTCCAAGTAGATCCAGGCCTTAGAAACCCTCCATGTGCCCAGATTAAGACTGCAGATTAACAGACAGAAATATTACGATACAGGCAATATAAAGCCTCTGAAGGATTTAAAGCAGGCGAGGTACAAGTTGAAAGCGACTTAAAAGCTACTTCCTCTGACTCCATCTCCTATTTGAGCAAACAGTTTCTGAGAAATCACATATATAAAAGCAAAGTAGAATTCGTACTGAAGCTGGTCTTATTCTGACAGTAGTGCCCATCCAGATGGGGATGAAGCTAACATCCCACTGAAATGCATTTCAAAGATTCTTTGCTTTTGTATAATAATTATTCAAAAACGGTATAATGCATTTATTTTGATCAACTATGTATAGATACTTATAATGCCAAAGAAAATCTTAAAACTTACTTTCAAGGTCTCAAAAGTTAAAAAGCTTACATTATTATACTTATTTTAGTTATAGAGGAAATATCACAGGCTAATAGCTAAGAGATTTTCAATCATTAAAAATACTGCATTAAGATTATACAATTCTGGCTTGGCACCTGTGGCTCAAGTGGCTAAGGCACCAGCCACGTACACCTGACCTGGCAGGTTCGAATCCAGCCTGGGCCTGCCAAACAACAATGACGACTGCAACCAAAAAAAATAGCCGAGCACTGTGACAGGCGCCTGTAGTCCCAGCTACTTGGGAGACAGAGGCAGGAGAATTGCTTGAGCCCAGGAGTTGGAGATTGCTGTGAGCTGTGATGCTATGGCACTCTACCCAGGGTGACAGCTTGAGGCTCTGTCTAAAAAAAAAAAAAAAAATTCTATGTGGGGCTGGGCACAGTGGCTCATGACTGTAATCCCAGCACTCTGGGAGGACGAGGGTGAACTGCTTGAGTTCTTGAGTTCGAGACCAGCATCAGCAACAGCAAGACCCTGTCTCAAATAGCCAGGTGTTGTGGTGGATGCCTTTAGTCCCAGCTACTTGGGAGGCTGAGGCAAGAGAATAGCTTGAGCCCAAGAGTTTGAGGTTTCTATAAGCTATGATACCATGGCACTCTACCAGGGGGCAAGAAAGTGCAACTCTGTCTTAAATAAATAAAATTCTATGTAGGAAATATTTTTTAAAAGAAATGGGTATCAAATTGCAATGATATCTAGATTTCACTGAATGTTAAGAGTACTGAGCAGTTTTAATTTAACAATCAATATTAAAATATGCTATAAACTACATCCTTCATAAATATTTAAACTTACAACAATTTGGGTTTTTTTTCCCAGCAAATACTGCCTGACAATTAACTTATGACAAATTTTGGTATCAACTTTTAAAAAATGCAAGAGGATATATAATTTCAGATTGCTACATCAGCAAAAATAGCTTAAAAGACCAGTGCTGCAGCTCCCACATAAGATGCCCAAAAAGATGGGTCTCAGCAGCCTCTTCAGCCTCCCCATGTCCTGTGCTGCAGCTATCAGCACTTAGAGTTCTACCTCTTAGCTGCTCTCCTTCATCTGGACCACACTATAGTTGCTCTGAAGACAGCAGGAGCTGTCTGAGGGTGAGCCTCCTCCCATTAAAAGAGTGAGTGAAGGAGACAAAAAGAAGAGAAGTTCAGAAAGTATCTCTCCACTTCAGTGACAAAAGAGGTTGTTCTTAGGAAACACTGGAGACAAAATTCTAAGAACTCTAAGTAATCTCTTTCAGAATTATAGGAATCACTCCAGACCTTTAAGGAAATCAGCAGGGCCATAAAGGACGGTCCCTGGAGCTGAATGGGAAGGCAGGCAAAATGCTTATATTTCATTTTGACTATGAAAATTCACTGAAGTTAAGCACAGAATCCTCTTAGTCTTGTGACATCTCTAAGCACTTATAGTGTCAACCACCAGCTACCTACAACCTTAATTTAAACCACTATAGTAGATATGTCTGTTATTTGTGCCTAAATCCCATTTCTAACAATCCTAGCACTATCTGTACCTTGCTTTAAAAAAAAAAAAAAAGAAAGAAAGAAATTAATACTACTCTGAACTCTTTTTCATAAAAAAATTAGGCTGTAAAATAAATCTCAAAGTCCTAAGACAGAAAAATGTGACAGAATCCAACTCAGGGAGACAAGATGGTTAATGAAATATCCTGAGCAGGTGGCAGATGAACTGAGACTTGACAGACAAGAAGGAGCCAGGCAGGCATGAAGAGCCAGGAGGCAGTGTCCCAGACAGAAGGAACAACATGTGCAAAGGTCCTGAGGCGAAAAGGCAGCCAGAAAAGGCAGCTGGAACAAAATTAACAGAATGACTGGAGACACCAGAAAACAGGGACCAGATGGTGTAGACATAATGCATGCTAATGCCCTCACAAGAGACCCCAGGCTCTGATGTTCAAAGTGAAAGCTGAAGAAAATAACCTCAGACGCCAGTAACAGCAGTGTGGGGGCACAGGGCAGGAAGGAGAGGAGAAGGTGAGGAGACAGTCAGATGAGGCAACACAAGGACAGCGTGGGTTCCAAACTAAGTGAGAAAGTCAACCAGAAGGGAGCAGAGAGCAGGATGGTGGAGAAAACTAAAGGACAATGGCCAACAGCTTAAGTGTGGGAAGGGTTGGGATTAGGGAGGCTAGTGCAGAAGCAGGTTCCAACTGTAACTCAGCCCAAATCATTCCTCTTTCACTCCTTTCCTCATCTAGACTTCCTCAGTGTGCAATCTGGGTAGCAGTTGGTATTGGCCTCTGTTTATGTACTATATGCCCCTCTGGGGCAAAGGCCACAGAAATTAAAACTGCCCCCAAGTCCAATCCCTTCAAACCACTGATAACAACACCCTCAAACATACACTAAGGGGTTCCTCTATTGTCCAAGAGAAAGGAGTCAGGTGTATCAAGTGAATTGTGGGCTTGGAGATCAGATAGATCAGAGTTTAAACACTGGTTATGCCATTCACTGGCTATCTCTACTTAAAACCATGAAAGCCATCTACTTAAAACAGCCAGTTTGAGACCGAATACAATATAAGGCATAGGAAGGTCACTACCAAATACACAGTAAAACACTCCAAAAAGATCTAGTTTGTTCCATTCTTCCCACTACTGAGAGGGTTCATTTCAACTCAGTCCACAGCTCCACTGCTTCCTGGCTATGTGACTTTGAGTAAGGCAATTTGAACCTTAGCTGCTTAGTAAAACAGAGACTATACCATCACTTACCTCGCACAGCTATTTCAGAAATTAAGTGAGGGTGTAAGGTGCCAGGCACAGCACCTGACACAGTAACTACACAATATCCCTCACTCGCTATTATTAGTGCGACCAAAATGGGGAGAGTATTGAGGAGGGAGGGGCAAGCCTATAAACCAAGGTCTTGGCTACAGGGAAGGCAAGGAGCAGTGTCTTACTGGACAGTATGCTCTTGAGAAACACTCACCTGGTGGTTCCAGATAGAGCCTTCTTTGCTGCGCTCGTCAGGGGTCAGACGTACATACTGGCTTGTGAGCATAGTGCTGCCTTGGAAGTCCCAGAGAGGCATAGAGCTGGAACCGACCCCTGTGGGCAGAGAAACAGGCATAGACAAGTGCGTAAGAGACCATGCCAGTACTGGTCCTGCCACAGCCAGAAAACCCCCAGAGCTTCTGTGCTCTAGAGAAAGGGCACGCCTGACCAGCCTCGCCCTCACTCTTCACCCATTCCCTCCCCAAAGGCCTCACCTTGGTAGGGCTTGATGAGTGAATGCTCCCGCTTGAGATGTTCACTGTTGCCGTCAGTTATATCCGCAGCCACAGAACCCAGCAACAGAAGAAGAAGTAGAGGTGTAGTGGGGCCAGGGCCGGGGCCGGGAAGCCCAGGACTTCCCGGGCACCGCCGGCCCCAGCCCCAGAGCCAAAACCAGCCTTCTGCCGCCATTCTCCTCTCCTCTCGGCCACTTCCGCCCCACAACTTCCGCCTTCCGGGTGTCCCATATAATGGTCTCCGGCCGGAAGCCCTCCAAATTTAGCTTCTCTAAGAAGTTAAAAAGTAAAGCGTAGCAGGTGAGAGGATGGCGGCTTTATTGCTTGACCTCATCTTGGTCAAGCACCTTTCCATCTCCTGGATGGCTCCAAAGCACCTGTCGTCTAGCCTCAGCCACAAGTTCTTACGAGCGACAAGAGCTACAACCAATCATGGAACAGCACGTTAGGCTTGAGAGCCAATAAGGAGCAGAGAGATGGTTTGAGGCAGCGAGCAGCGAGAGGGTGGTTGCGAAGGGGAGCATGCTGGAACTTGTAGTTTTTGTCGGCCGCCCTAGTGAGCTGGACGCCCGAAGTCTACAATAATGTGGGCCTTTCGCCGCACGTGGAGTGTCTGGAATAACCGTTCCTAGTCTGGGGGAAAAGGAGGTGAAATTGAAAGCGGAGGTCTGGATTCCAAGTCCCTCGCTGTCTTGGACTCACAGGGTAACGCGAGCGAGCATTTAAGCCGTCTCTGGCTTCATCCGCCCCAGCTCCATGCCTCTGGAAGCTCAGAATTCCCAGTTATTTGAGAATCTCCTTTACCCCCACATCCTCAGGCTGTCAGGTTGAAGCAAGAGGAGCAGCCCAGATCCTGGCCTGTGTCCTCATCGGGATCCAAATGAGTGCAGTGCAAATGCAGCAAGAAACGTCCAGGAAAGCTGGCTGTAAATTAGAGGTTAAAAATTGGTTGTCTGCAGCTAAATAGAACTCAACAGTAGCTGTTAATACTATATAAATAAAACTGGATACTTAGATTAACATTAGAAATCCTAACTTTCGGGGCAGCGCCTGTGGCTCAGTGAGTAGGGCGCCGGCCCCTTGGTGGGTTCGAACCCGGCCCTGGCCAAACTGCAACAAAAAATAGCCGGATGTTGAGGCAGGGGCTTGTAGTCCCAGCTACTCGGGAGGCTGCAGGGGTCCTCAAACTTTTTAAACAGTGGACCAGTTCACTGTCCCTCACACCGTTGGAGGGCTGGACTATAGTTAAAAAACAAAACAAAAAAACAAAAAAAACCTATGAACAAATTCCTATGCACACTGCACATATCTTATTTTGAAGTAAAAAAAAACAAAACAGGAACAAATACAATCACACTGCCGCATGTGGCCCGCGGTCATAATTTGAGGACCCCTGGACTAAGCCCAGGAGTTAGAGGTTGCTGTGAGCTGTGTGACGCCAGGGCACTCTACCGAAGGCGACAAAGTGAGACTCTGTCTCTAAAAAATAAGAACAAGGTGGGAATCCCACCTCATGCCATTGGGCAGCGCCTGTGGCTCAAGGAGTATTGCGCTGGCCTCATATACCGGAGGTGGTGGGTTCAAGCCCAGCCCCAGCCAAAAACTGCAAAAAAAGAAAAAAGAAAAAAAAAGAAAGGAAAGAAAATTGTAACTTCAGGCTCAGCGCCTGTGGCTCAAGTGGCTAAGGTGCCAGTGAGCTGGCTAGTTCGAATCCATCCCAGGCCCACCAAACAACAATGATGACTGCAACCAAAAAATAGCAGGGGTTGTGGCTGGTGCCTGTGGTCCCAGCTACTTGGGAGACAGAGACAGAACACTCGCTTAAGCCTAGGAATTGGAAGTTGCTATGAGATGTGATGCGGCACTCTAACCCAGGGGGACAGCTTGTGGCTCTATCTCAAAAAAAAAAAAAAAAAGAAAAGAAATAAAGAAATCTTAACTTCCTTTTTTTTTTCTTTTATGAAAAAGGGAAGATCTAGGCCCTCATTCCACGAGAGAATAATGGGTTGGAGCTGCATGGGACAGCCCCTCTACAGAGGGCTGCTTCTTCCAAGTTAGTCCCCATCTAGCTACTAATTCATAATACTTGCCTGGCCCCTCTTGATGCTGGAATTAATGACAGGGGCTTGGATCATAGGGTGCGATGTTGCTTGGTTGCTCCCTTATTTTGAGGAGCTACCCTGAAGTGAATGAATTTACTCAGGATTGAGTACTGAGACATCTTTTCTGGGTCATTTTTTTTTTATTTCAAATTAATATGAGGGTAGAAATTATTAAGTTATATTTGCATTTGTTAGATGAGGTGCCTGTAAGTTGTGTCTTGCACCCAGGAGCTGTGCCATGTACCCTTACATTGTGCCCATCGGGTGGTAGCACACTAATTCTCCCTCCCTCCTCCCTTCTCCCTGCAAGGGTTACATATTTTTAATTAGCTTTTTCAGTTACTAAATTCCACCAGACCTCCATGAGGGGTGGGATTTTTGTCATCCATGGTCACTACTGAATACCCAGCATCTAGAACAGTGCTGGGCACATAGGAGATGATTGATAAGAATAAGTGTTATCTTAGAACCTGGAATTGGGTCATGAAGAATGAATAAGAGTTTATTGGGAAAGGGAAAGCCATTCTCAGCAGGGAGAACAAGAGATGCATGACCAGGGAGGGATGCCTGAAAGCACAAGGAATACAAGCAGTTTGGAATGGCTGAGAAATCCAAGAGGCAGGTTGGCAGGTGGCTAAGGCCAAAGCTTGAAGGGCCTTCAATTCCCAGCTTAGGAACATGGCCTTTTCCCAGGACTGCATAGGAAAATCTTCTGCCACTCCCTTCCCAAGCAGTGTACTTTTTAAGCATGGATGTGACTAGCGTGAATTTCTCTAGCTATGGTGAGGAGACAAGATCAGAGGGGCTGCAGGTAGAGAAACTGAATTCACTAGGACCAGGGGAGAAAGGGCAAGGCCTAAGCCTCAGAGAGGGAGGGTCAGAAGTACCAGCCAGAGACCAGACATCAGTAACTCATGCCCTGTGAGAAGCCTGAAGTGGAGGACAAACTTAGAAGGGGGTCCCAGGCAGAGGCTATGACTGGGCCTTTAGCTGGGGATGAGCTGCTAACACCTGGGCTGATGGTGACACAGGCACATTCGCAGATTAGTAGGTCTTTTTTTTTTTTTTTTTTTTTTTGGAGACAGTTCTACTATGTCACCCTCAGTAGAGTGCTGTGGCACTACAGCTCACAGCAACCTCAAACTCTTGGGCCAAAGCGATTCTCTTGCCTCAGCCTCCCAAATATCTGGGACTACACAACGCCCAGCAATTTTTTTGTTGCAGTTGTCATTGTTGCTTAGTTGGCCTGGGCTGGGTTCAAACCCTAAACCTTCAGTGCATGTGGCTGGCGCTGTAACCACTGTGCTACAGGAGCCAAGCCAGCTTAGTAAATCTTTAACGGGTTGTGTAACCTGGGGCAATTGACTTCTCTCTGAGCCTTAGTTTCCCAAATCTGTAAAAATGGGAATAATGACATTTCACAAGTGGTTGTGAGAATCAAATTAAGTCGTGTTGGGAGAAGACCCTGCAAACTGTAAAGCACTCTGTGGATCTGTGGCACAGCAGATAGGCAGTCTCTTGCCATGTCACCTACAATCCCCTCATAGGCACACTGACAGTTGCACACCTTATTAAGACAACCACAGCCAATGGGCCAGGCCCCAAAGCAACCCCTAACTTCACCTCTTACTTATACCAAGTCTGACTGAATTCTCCATCTTCAGAAGCCTAAAGCAAGGTGTCTGGGAAAAGGTATATTAACTAGGGCAATGCTAGCTTCCATAAGAAGTTGTCCCTAATGTGCTTCATGGCTCAAAGAATTTCATTTCTCACTCACATGACTGTCCCAAACTGGTGACCGGGGTGATGACTGGCTTGCCTTCATGCACTAATGCGTAGACCTTGGCACCTCCCTTCTTGTGGCTCCACAGTCCCCTAGTCCTCCTCATCTTCTGTAACTGCCCAGCTGAAAGAGAAAGAGAGAGGGTGGAGATCACACACCTACCTCTTCATCTCTATAAAACATTAAAAAAAAATTAGCTGGCGGTGCCCATAGCTCAGTGGGTAGGGCACCAGCCACATACACCGAGGCTGGCAGGCTCGAACCCAGCCCAGGCCAGCTAAAATCAACAATGACAACTGCAACAACAACAAAATAGCCAGACATTGTGGCGAACACCTGTAGTCCCAGCTACTTGAGAGGTTGAGGCAAGAGAATTGCTTAAGCCCAAGAGTTAGAGGTTGCTGTGAGCTGTGACACCATAGCACTCTACCTGGGCGACATAGTGAGACTCTGCCTCAAACAAACAAAAAAAAAAAATAGCTGAGTGTGGTGGCATGCATCTGTAGTCTCAGCCACTCATGAGGATGAGGCTGGATGAGCACTTGAACCCAGAAGTTAAAGGTGGCAGTAGCCATAATCACATGACTATACTCTAGCCTGGGTAACATGGCAAGACCCTGTCTCCAAAAAAAATTCATTGTGTTAAAACATTAAACCTCAATGTGATAGTATTTGGAGATGGGGCCTTTGGCCATGAAGGAAACCCATTTCAATAGGATTGGTGTTCTTCTAAGAAGAGACAGGAGAGAGCTGGCTTCCTTTCTCCCTGCTCTCTACCATGTGAGGACACCGCATAGAGGGGGCCCTCTGCAAACCAGCAAGAGGGGCTTCACCAGATACCAGATCATCTGGCACCTTGAATCTGGACATTCTAGCCTCTAGAACTCTGAGTAGTGTGAATGCATGTATGTCTTTGGGCATAGCCATACCTGATCTGTTTCCCTCCCCGGGTAGGTAAGCATGTGCATGGTTGCACATGTCACTGGAGTGTCTGAGTACAGATGTGTCTATGTGCAGGTGTGCCTATCCCACACACTCCTCCAGGTACATGCATATAACTATATACCAATGTGCTCCTTATGAGGGAGAGCTCAGGTGGTGTTAGGTAGTTTTGAGACAGAGTCTCATTCTGTTACCTTGGGTAGAGTGCTGTAGCATCGTAGCTCACAGCATCTTCAAACTCTTGGGCACAAGTGATCCTCCTAGCTCAGCTTCTCATGTAGTTGGGACTAGAGGTGTCAGCCACAGTGCCCAGCTAGTTTTTCTAATTTTTAGCAGAGATGGGATTTTGCTCCTGCTCAGGCTGGTCTTGAACTTCTGAGCTCAAGAAATCCATGCATCTTGGCCTCCCACAGTGCTAGAATTATAGGGTTGAGCCACCACACCTAACCTGTTTATTTATTCTGGAGACAAGATCTCACTGTGTTGCCCAGGCTGGTATGATCATAACTCACTGCAGCTTTGAACTCCTGGGCTCAAGCCATCCTCCTTCCTCAGCCTCCCAAGTAGTTGGGACTATAGGCATGTGCCACCACGCCCCACAAGCCTGTGTGTTTATGACACACACAGTGGTTTGTGTGCATGCGACTTGTCCGTCTGTTTGCACACCTGTGCACATACATGGGAAGACGGCCTGTTAGATGTCTGCGGTTAGGGTTGGTAACTCTGCACACACACAACTGTTGGAGGGAAGGGTACTGAGCATGCACGTGCCTGGCACACAGTAGGTATAAGCATGTGCTGAGTAAAGTCCATGTGTGGAGACACAGGTGCACGTGTATGTGTGTTCCCAGGAACGTTGCCACAGTAGTTCCTAGGTATGTTTAGTTTGCGTGCTCTCCTGTGTACCCAGACATGACCTTAGAGCTCCCTGGACTGGGCCAGAATGGGCTGGCTCCTGCCTGGGCACACCGAGACCTCTGCTGTGTGTTGCTACTTGTGTGGGATGCAGCCAAGGGTGTGTTGGCAGCATGTGTGTGCAAGCGCGAATGTGTGTGTGTGCATGCGCAAATGTGTGTGTGTGTGTGTGTGTGTGGGAAGGGCGTTCGCTCTCTTAGACCTTGCTTCTTTCTGTGGTTTGGTTTCTATAGAGACACTTCCTGTGGCAGAGAAAAGAGGTAGTGAGCTGGTGTTTCAGGATGTGAGGGCCCACAGAAGCTCAGCCGGGATCTCTCCACCGCCTGCCTGCCACTGTGCAGGGTCTGGCCAGCACTGCCCACAGTCCCCATGGTGGGCAGCCCCTGTGGCGGGGACCTGTGATCGGAGGCGGCATGCCAGGGAAGCCCAAACACCTGGGCGTCCCCAACGGGCGCATGGTGAGTGTGGGCTCTGGGCCAGGGCCATGAGGAGGGGGTGGGCACACCCAGGGTGGAGCCCAGGAGGCACAACCGGCAGGGCTGGGCAATAGCTCACGGGGTGCCAGCAGGCGGGAGAAGTTAGGTACAGACAGCAGCAGCAGGACCTAGTGCCCTTACCCAGGCCACTTCCAGATGGCCCTGCTGGGAGCCTGGTGCAACTCTGGGGGTGAGACCAGAGCAGAATGGACCCAGACTTCTGGTCCAGCTCCCACTGCTATCTCACCTGCTACTGGCCTGAGCCTGATCTGGGGCTGCATCCCATGGTATCAGGGAGACCTGGTGTACTCCTTCCTCACCTCCCCCCATCTACCCCCACAGAAGCCCAAGCTCCCAAACCTCACTTGGCCTCAATCCTTCCCTCCTCGCCCCCTGCCCCAGGTGCCCAAGGTCAGGTTCGTGTCAGCCCTTGTTAGGTCACTGCCCTATAGCCAGAATTGCTTGGGAGGCTTCCTGCCAGAACCAGCATTCTTTGGACAGCCTGGGATAGGTCAGCAGGGTCAGATCAGTTTGGTGCAGCTCCTGGCAGTTCCTGAGCTTCTAGGAAGGGCAGAGCACCAGGATGCCCCCACTGCAGCTGCCCCACCCCCTACACCTTCTCCCTTGCTGCTTAACCCCTAATTAGAGCTGCCCTTGGAGGATCCAGCTCTTCTCATTCATTCAGTAGGCAGAGTGAGCTATGCTGGGCCACCCTTCTCTCTCTAGGGTCTGCCCCCGGGCTTGGCAGAGTCCCTCCTAACAACCTCAGAAAGGCCAGAAAGTGTCCTGTCCCCTACCTACCAGGTCCCAGCCTAGTACTGTGGGACAAAGCAAATGGATCCAGAGAGACCAGGGTTCCAGTCCTGGCTCTCTTGTCCCTTGCTGGAGAAGTCCTTTCTGACTCTCAGTTTCCTTATCTGTAAACTAAGGAGCTTGGAATGGACCTCAAAGGCTTGTTGAGATGATCCAGTGGAATAATTGTTTTTTTAAGACAGCCTCAAACTGTCGCCCTGGGTAGAGTGCTCTGGCATCACAGCTCACAGCAACCTCCAAATCCTAGGCTTAAGTGATTCTTTTGCCTCAGCCTCCCAAGTGGGACTACAGGCGCCCACCACAATGCCTGGCTATTTTTTGGTTATAGTTGTCATTGTTTGGCAGGCCTGGGCTGGATTTGAACCTGCCAGCTCTGGTGTATGTGGCTGACGCCTTAGTCACTTGAGCTACAGGCGCCAATCCTGATCCAGTGGAATAATTAATGTGAGGCCCTTGACCCATTGTAGAGTCTGCATAAACTTCAGCCTGATGCTCCCTACATTTTTCAGCCCCTCTTTAGGGATTTCCTGCCTCACCAAGAAGCTGAGAAACCCCCATCCCTACTCCTGCCTCCTAATTCCCGAGACCTGCTTCTATCTCTTCTTGATGGCCTGGGTCAAGATAGGAGAGAGGCAAATCCTCCAAAGCCCATTCAGCCCCCACCTGACTGTATCTACCACCAGCCCAGCTGTGAAAGTTCAAGAACCCCTCTGGCTTGCACTTCCACCCCAGAGGCATTACGATTGTCCCTCTCTGGCTGTCTGGACCAGGAAGCTGAGGAAGAGCAGCCCTGGAGGGCAGCTGGACTGATGCTTCTAGTACTGTGTCTTAAACTTCAGGGCAGCTGAGGGGGCCTGGAGAACCCAGCTTCTGCCCCTCCTGTGCCAGTCCGTGACTTCTCCAACCAAAAATCACTCAGACTAGGAAGGGTGCCACTAAGCTCTGTCCCAGTTACATCAAGCCCATGGATGCCCCAGCTCCTGTTGGAACTTCCACATGCAGGTTTACTTTTACCCTTCCTGTACTCATTCTAAACTCTCTGGGCCATCTCTGTGACTCTTGCAATTCCAAGGGTCACAAATTGGCTGCTTGCTGGTCACTAGGCAGCTCTCTGAAGCCATGCTTAGCCAGGGTGGAAGGGGCAGACAGGCACTGGCATCATGGCAGGGTGTGGATGGAGAGCACCTGGGCCCAGCTGTCCAGTCCTTCCATGAGTCACCTTCAGAGAGAGACTCAGAGGAAAAATGATGTGCCAAGTTCAGCCAGTGAGTAGAGGGGTCAGCTTCTGAACCTCCAAGACCTGTCTGCCTCTGCCCCCCATCCCTCTCGTTCCCTGCCAAGGCAGCTTCAGTTGTCACCCTCACTTCTGCCACTCAGCTTGTCAGGCAGTCACAGTGAAACCTGTCACTGAGAGACAGCTCCCAGCTCCCTCCCAGGGATGTCTTCATACAGTCCCAACTGCCACTTCATTTGTTCGCTCACACATTCACTCACTCATTCAACAACCCCTCCTTAGGACCTGCGTGGGGCTACCCCTATCCTAGACACTGCAGACCCAGGCCCATCAGCCTTACCTCTGCCCTCGAGCAGCCCCCAGTCTGGCAAAGCACAAAGGACACAGGCGAAAAGACCAGAATAAAATTCAGAGTCAGGTAACAGCCACGCAGGTCAGGGATGGAGAAAACTTGACAGGGACTCAGCAAGAGAGAATTAACTTCTTGACTAACTCCACACACCATGGCACAGGAGACAGTCCTCAATGGATGCACAAATCTGGGGAGGGAAGAGCACGGCAGAGAGAGACCTGGATACAGGAAGACACAGGGTGTGTGTGCAGGGAAGTAGCCCAAGGGGAGGTTGCAAATGGGTAGTTATCCCATCCTACCTCTATCAGGGAACCTAGTTAGTCCTCTCCTCCTGGCAAGGAGACCTACAAGGCAAAGCCCATGTATGTCTCTCATGTTCCTGGTGTCCAGCTTGGGGCCAGCCATTCAAGTTCAAGGTGGCCTTACAGAGGGGCCAAGGTTAGGGGTCAGCTCCACATGTGGCCCAAGTTGAAGGGACCAGACACCCAGGTTCTGTGTGGACATCCTCAGAGATAGTCTCAGCCTCAGTTTCCTCAAGCTAAGATGAAATCAGATGATACTTCAGAGCACCCAGCACAGAAGGTGCTCAGTAACTTGGTCCTTCTTTCATAGTCTGTTCCAGAGGGCACAGTGTAAGAGGAGCCCCAAGACCCTTCATACCCAATTGGATGAGGGCCTGGGTCTTTAAAGCTTCTCTGGCCCACAAAGGGAGGCACTTTTGGAGTCCCTGAGGACAGGAAGACCTCAAGTTCCAGAGCCAGGCAAACTCTGCCACTTCCCAGCTGTGTGATTTGAGCTTTGGTTTCCTCATCTGTAAAATGGGGGTAATAATACCTGCCATACAAGATAAAGATGTAAGGATGGAGTGAGAACCTGGATGTGTGCTCCCAGAGGGTACCTGTCACACAGCCAGAACTTTAGGGCCTTACCCTCACCTTAGTACTCTCAGGTACCAACCACTCCTCCAAGGACTACTTCCTAAGCAAAAAGTATAGCCGGCTAAGGTCCAACCATGGGTCGGGGGTGTCACTGGCCGCCACACCCTTCCTCACACTTTCTTCCCCTTTCCCCCCATTCACTCACCACTTCTGCTCAAACAGGCTAAAGTGGGGCAAGGCCTGCTCTGCTCAGCACAACTTCCCCAGCCTCACAACCTGGGAAGGTCAGCACACTAGGGCAGTGGGCATCTGTACCCCACTCTGCCACTCTGTGCCTGGTGCTTTGACCCAGGGGGAGGTATTTGACCTTCACTGCAGCCTCAGGAGATTGAGAGTGCTGAGTCCCATGCTACCCAGGGGGAAACTGAGGCTCAGAGAAGTTATTTGTCCTCAAATGGCAGAGCTGAAATTGGACTTCCTCCCATCTCAAGATTTTCGTCCTTACATTGTCTCAGCCTGAAAGAGAGGCTGAGATGGGGAACTGCAGGCGGCAGACGAGGGGCATTCAGAGGCTGAGCATCCCTGACATTAGGGCAGGGCCCACGTGGCTGCTGGGGACCACTGGGGCAAAGAGGGTGCTTGTTGAGGAGGGTCTTCAGATGTCATTCCCTCACCAACCAGGTCTGCCCTCCAGGCACAATTAGACTGACATAGGAGAGGGGTCTGGACATGGGTGGGCACGCATGAGGTGGGAGGGGGATTCAGGGGATGGGGTTTGGGGCTAATGTCAATGGGAGAGATTCCCTGAGGGAGCGGGAGCAAAAACCCAGGGAGAGACAGTGGCAAGGCCGGAAGCAGGAATGTGCCGGAGTGTGAGGAAAATAGAAAAGTTTGATCAAGTGTGGGGTGGAGGTGAGGGGGAGGGAAATGGGTGAGGCTGAAGGGGTTCATTAGTCAGACCCAAGTAAGGTTTCAGCTGTAACCTGGCAACTGCCACGTGCCTCCTGGGGCAGGGAATGGGCCCTGAGGGGCCCATCACGATGGGTGGGGCTCAAAGAGGAGGATCTGGACCAACCCCCTAATAACACAATATTCAATTCAACCGAATAGAAAAAATATTTTCTATTTTTGTTGGGCCTCTGAGGCCCAAACAAAATCAGAATGTGGACTGGCACCAGCCATAGCACCTGGGGCCACCTTTGGGACTTCTGGAGCCAGGAGAGCTCTGAGCACCTGAGAGGCTGATTTGGGTTGGAGGGCAGGACAGAGGCTCACTGGGTGCCCACGGAGGACAGAGTCAGGCAGCCACACCAGAGGATGCCAGTCCTGATGATTCTCAGAGCATGAGATAAGGCTGGTGCCAGCATCCCCAGGCTGGCAGAGAGCAGCCAGAAAGGCCTTGTGTAGCCTGGAAAAAAGATTTGCTCACCACCGGGCCAGGAAGGGCTTCAGCTCGCCTCTCTTCACACCCCGCGGCCAACCCCAGAGTCAGAACATTTCCCCATGGCCTTGGGAAGCACCACCTCTCATTGGGGGAAATGACTCTTATGAAGAGGTCGCCCAGAGGGGAGGGCAGAGGCCAAGGGCAGCCCCAGCCAGCGGGAGGCGAAAAGGGTAGGGTACTAGGGGCTCCCCGCCCAGCCGTGCTCTGCACACATTTTCTCTCCCCAGCAACTTGGCATCCCAGAAAACCAGAGGGGAGGTGACTCAGGGAGGAACCCAAGGTTATAAAGCTAGAAGAAGGCAGGGGTGGGATTTGAATCCAGGCATGACAGACCCCCAACATTTATGCTTTTTCCTCCACAGCAGGGTGGCAAGTGCCCAGCAGGTCAAGCACCAGCACAAATACAATCACCCCAGGAACAACTGCAAGGTTCTTAGACTGTGTACTGTACCCCACATAGTGTTATGAGTGCTCTCCATATATTTAACTCACTTAATCTCAGCATTCCTTTGAAGTCAGGACCATTGTGTGCCCCATTTTTAGTGGAAGAAACTGAGGCACAGAAAGTTAAGTGACTTACCCAAGGTCACAGAGCACAAATTTGATCTCACAAATTTGAGCCTGCCTCCCACTGCCTCCTCAAGTAACAAACATGCATCAGACTGGCCCTGGGGCATCTCAGGAAAGTGTAAGCCTCTTCTAGGAGAAGCGGTGGCTGTTCAGTGCCAGTCTACTTTACCATACTGGGAAGAAGCTGGAGCATCAGAGTCATAATGAGCAGACAGAAAGCTGGAGTTGTATGTAAAATCTCTCCATCTTTAAATGTGGGAAACCTCTTTAAACTTAAAAAGAGTTCTGAGAGTCAAGATAATAATATCCTGCATATCTGGAGGCCATTCTGGCCCTCAAATGTCTGCTCTGTAACCTGGGTGTTCCCAGGGTTGCAGTGGGAAGCAGAGAAGGAGATTGCAGCCAGAGGGGCAGGGGCTGCTTTCTGGCGGAGCAGATGTTTGCAGGTCTGTATCCAAGGGAGATGGAAGGAAGAGGCAGGGCATAGTGAAAAGGGGTGTAGGGGGATGAGCATGACTCAAGCCTTGGTGTGGGGAGCCCGGGTGATGAAAGAAATATGGGATATAGGGAAGCTGGCTGGGTACTCTGTTTTGGTGAAACTGGCTGAGTTTGAGGGACTTGTGAGACATTTAGGGGTAAATATTAGCAGGAAGTTAGCTATGTCTTTGGAGCTAGGGATCTGTGGATGGGACAAAGGGACTGGGACAGCTAAGGAGGGGCAGAGGCCACACTGCATGGGTAGGAGGTCATAAGGAAGCTGGAGGAGCTGCTAGGATAGCAGAAAGCCAGGGGAAACCACAGCAAGAGTCATTCTGAGAGGAGGGTTTTTCTGTTTCACTAATGACTAGGATTCCCAGATAAGTTGGAGTTGGCCTCTGCAGCAATGCTATTTACTGCTTCTTAGAAACAGAGAGCCTTGGGCCCTATCCCAGACCTACTAACCCTGAATCTCTAGAGGTGGGGTCCTCCCAGTCACTCTATGCTAAAGTTTGAGAGCCACTGCTCTACACTGCAAAACAGCATCAAGTGCCTTGCCTAAGGTGGGATGGGACCTGTCAGAGACCTTGGATCCCAAGAGGAAACAGTTGCAGTAAGGCATTCATTAGCTACAGGGACACTGCTCCTTTTTCAAAAATAACAGCAAACATTGATGTAACCTTACCACATGCTGTTCTAGATACTGTAATTATATTAAACTGATTTGATCCTCACAACAGTCCCCAGAAAGGAAGATTCAATTAATATCAGCATCATCTCCTATTTCCAGATAGAGGCAAACAAGTTAACTAACTTGCCCAAAGTCACATAGCTAGTAAGTAACAGAGACAGGCTAAAGTCTGCTCCTACCTACCATGCTATACACAGAGGGCTCACCTATCAGGGGCAACTGGAACATACCTGGCATAAGCCCCAACACACAGTGGTTGGCACAGGACAGGAAGGGAGCAAAACCTTGACTAAACAGAGACTGGCTGGGGCTTTGAATTTCCAGATGTGGGGTCCTCCCAGTCATTCTACTCTAAACTTTGAGAGCCCAGCATGGCTCTCCAGGTGGAGGAGAACAGTTGTAGCTCCTAGGTGCTGGGCCCAGAACTGTCCCTTGGGAATCCTCACCGGACCAGGCCAGCTCTGACTTTCTACTTTGGGTCTTATAGGTTCTGGCTGTCTCAGATGGAGGTAAGTAAACAGCATTTTACACAAGGAGGAGGCCTTGTGAGGGCATGGGAGGAGGGAGGTGGAAATGGATTGGGACACTCATGTCCCTTGTTATCTTTCCAGGGAACTTATTTGCAGAGCAGATGCCCACTTTGGGGGTGGGGAGGATGGACCAGGGGCTGGAAAGCCAGCAAGGCTCACCCCCCACTTGTCTATCCACCCGCAGAGCTGAACAACACCGCAGGGGCCCAGGGCCAGGGCCAGGGCCGAGGCAGCTCCCTCAGCATCCACAGCCTTCCCAGTGGCCCCAGCAGCCCCTTCCCCACCGAGGAGCAGCCTGTAGCGAGCTGGGCCCTGTCTTTCGAGCGGCTGCTGCAGGACCCTTTGGGCCTGTCTTACTTCACTGTAAGCCCTGGGATAGGGTGAGGGGAGGGGCACAGGAGAGGGCATGGATGAAGCTTCAGGCTGGCCAGAGCGGGCTCCTCTGGCACCTTCTTCCTCTTCTCCCAGCTGGGAGCTCTTCTTGCTTCTCTCTGTCCTTGTCTCTGCTTCTTATTTTCTCTGTGCCTCCAGAATTGGCTCCATCTGTCTGTCTAGCCCTATCTGTCTGGCTTGGTCTCTTGGCTCCGTCTCAGGTAGATTATCTGTGGTCCCAATTTCTTCAAGCACATCCCCAGATTTCATCTCTGAATTTCTGACTACTTCGCCTTCCTCCCCCTCCCAGGAGTTCCTGAAGAAGGAGTTCAGCGCCGAGAACGTGACTTTCTGGAAGGCCTGTGAGCGCTTCCAGCAGATCCCAGCCAGTGACACCCAGCAGGTGAGGGGAAGGGGGAGCTGGAGCAGAGGAGAGAGGGGTGAGGCCTACCCAGGGCCTGGGTCATGTCCCCGACCTTCTTCTCCTGTCCCTCCTCCCTTAGCTAGCTCAGGAGGCCCGCAACATCTACCAGGAGTTCCTGTCCAGCCAGGCACTGAGCCCAGTGAACATCGACCGGCAGGCCTGGCTCGGGGAGGAGGTGTTGGCGGAGCCCCGGCCGGACATGTTTCGGGCACAGCAGCTTCAGGCAAGCCGTCCCAGGGGCGCGGCCTGTGATAAGAGGGCATGACCTTGGATGAGAGAGAAAAGGCGCAGAGACTGGGTCAGATCCTCGGACGGAGCCTGAGCGCCTTGGGGGTGGGAGGGAACAATATGGATGTGGGGACAGGGACAAACTCAGAGGCAGGGCAGGGGTCAGAGGGCGGTACCAGAGGTTGCAGTGAGAAATCGGTTAGGGGCTCGGCGCCTGTAGATCAGCAGCTAGGGCGCCAGTCACATGAGCTCGCGGATTCCAGTCCTGCCCGGGCCTGCCAAACAACAATGACAACCAAAAAATAGCCGGGCGTTGTGGCTGGCGCCTGTAAGTCCCAGCTATTTGGGAGGCTGAGGCAAGAGAATCGCTTGAGCGCAAGTTTGAGGTTGCTGTGAGCTGTGACGCTACAGCACTCTACCCAGAGCAACAAAGTGAGTCTCAAAAAAAAAAAAAAGAAAAATAAGAAAGAAAGAAAATAGGTTGGGGCGGAGCCTCCCTGAGCCTAGAGTGGGGACCCGGCCCGGCCTCCACTCTGGAGGTGGGGGCGGGGCTAGGGACTCCCCAACCCTAGGCTGAGAGCTGGTCCAACCCGGAGGATCTGGCTTGGAACACCACCCGCCTACCCGCCAGCCCGTTCATAGTCCTCGGGATCGCCCCGCAGATCTTCAACTTGATGAAGTTCGACAGCTATGCGCGCTTTGTCAAGTCCCCGCTGTACCGCGAGTGCCTCCTCGCCGAGGCTGAGGGGCGCCCCCTGCGGGAACCTGGCTCTTCACACCTAGGCAGCCCTGACTCCACCAGGAAGGTGCGGACGGGGGCGGGGGTGGGCGGTAGGAAGCAAGGGGTTCCGCACACTGTGTGCAAAGGGGGACGTCCCCAGGTGCAGATCCGCGGGTGTGTGCCCACGGTCTGCACGTGGACTGTGGCCCAGCCAGGTGCCAGCGCCTTCCCTGTACCCGCAGAAACCGAAGCTGAAGCCCGGGAAGTCGCTGCCGCTGGGCGTAGAGGAGTTGGGGCAGCTGCCGCCTGCTGAGGGTCCTGGGGGCCGCCAGCTCCGCAAGTCCTTCCGCAGGGGTGAGGGCAAGAGCGGGCTACGGAGATGGGGTACGAAAGTTTGGTCAAATTTGGGAAACTCCCACTTACTTCTAAGTCAATCTAATATGTAAGTCTGTGAAAATCAAAAAGCAAGTTCCTTGTGGCCACATTTCCTTGGGTGGCTAGACCCCCGAAGTTTTGAAAGTGCCTACGGTAGTGACGATCCCCGGGATAAACCACATTGGGCCCCTGCAGGATGCTCCAAACAAGGTCCGCCAGGTGAGGCAGAGGCTTTAGCAGAGGAATGGGTGAGAGGAGGAGGGGCTGTGCACTGTCACTTGCTTCCTCTTCCCTAGAGCTGGCCGGTGGGGCTGCAAACTCGGCCTTGCGCAGAGAGTCTCAGGGCTCCCTCAACTCCTCTGCCAGTCTGGACCTTGGGTTCCTTGCCTTTGTCAGCAACAAATCTGAGGTGAGCCGACTTCCCAAGGAGGCCAGGTGCCTTGTGTGCCAGGGTCACTACTCAGGCCCCTTTAGGTAGTGGCCATTATTCCCAGTCTTAGGCCCCACTGCTATCTCCCAGCTTGCTTTGCACAGCCAACCCTTCAGCCTCCTTCCTTTCTTCCTGTCCTCACTTCTTCGGTCGCCATGTGTGTCATGGGTGCACATCCTCAGTCAGCAGGTGTGTGGGCATGTGCAGGTGCCCAGATGTACTCAGCATGTGTGAGTGTGTGGTTCTGTGGGTAGACCTATCTCTAGGTGCCCATGTGCCTGGTGTACCTATGTGTATTCTTGTAGGAGGAAGTACCTTTACTTGCCTACAGGTGTGCCCTTGGGCACGTAAGTGCATGTTTGAGTCCCAGCGAGCTTGCTTATCTCTGTGTATCTGGGCACATGCCCTTACATGTGTACACATAATCTCCCCCCACTTCTGCCCTGAATCAGAGCCACCGGAAAAGCCTTGGGAGTGCAGAAGGTGAGAGCGAAAGCCGGCCAGGGAAGTACTGCTGTGTGTATTTGCCGGATGGCACAGCTTCTTTAGCCCTGGCCCGACCTGGCTTCACCATCCGAGACATGCTGGCAGGGATCTGTGAGAAACGAGGCCTCTCATTACCTGACATCAAGGTCTACCTGGTGGGCAATGAACAGGTGCGAACCTGGCCTGACCCCACCTACAACCTCCTTCCTCATCCTGACCTCAACTTTGTTTCTGTCTCTGCTCAGTCGTAACCCCAACACCAACTCCATTCCTAATCTCCTAGACCCTAATTCCAACCCTATCTTCCTAACAACAGCTCCTCATCCCCACACCCAACTCCAAGCCACCTCTAGCATCAATCCCTCACTCAAAACTCAGACACCCACAGAATCCCCCACTTCATACCCATTTCAGTTTCCAGCTTCATCTATTATCCCACTGTGATGGGCTCAGGGAGGTAAAACAGGAGAGAGCCTCTTCTGGAGCTAGGCTAGTTCCCCATCACTCCTGAGTTCAGACTGCCATCCTTACAGGCTCATCTGTGGGGAGCCCTTACCTCCTCAGCTGCTAGGGGCAGCCAACTGCTAACCAATGAATTGCTTTCCTTTTGGGGCATACTAGCATTAAACTTTTTTGTTTGTTTGTTTTGAGACAGAGTCTCATTCTGTCGCCCTCATTTGAGTTTGAGTGTTGTGCTGTCATAGCTCACAGCAACCTTGCATGCCTGGGTTCAAGTGATCCTCTTGCCTCAGCCTCCTGAGTAGCTGGGACTACAGGCACTTGCCACAATGCCCAGCTAGTTTTTATTTGTTTGTTTGTTTATTTATTTATTTAGTAGAGATGGCGTCTCTTGCTCAGGCTGATGTGATGCAAGAGAAATCCTGAGCTCAAGTAGTCCACCTACATCAGCCTCCCATAGTGCTAGGATTACAGGCATGAGCCACCATGCGCAGCTAGCATTAAACTTTAAAGAAGAGTCTAGAGGAAAACTGACTTTAAACTTAATCATTCAGTAAGGGAGTTCTGAAAGAAGAGTGCTATATTCCAGGGGATCAGCAGGATTTCATCCACCTAGCAGACAAGTCTTAAGATCCTGCTAGGTGGGTGGGTGGAAGGCCTCTGACCTGGGGATGTCCTCCAGGTCCACAGGCAAGAGGTGATTGAGGCAGGATATGGTCAAGGGGGAGGAGTGAAACCTCCAGTGAGCATCTCTTGGGGGAAAGTAGGCACTTCTAGCTGGTGTCTGGAAGATTTTATGGAAGAAGCAGCAATTGCTTCTGGATGGGGAGGAGTTTGCCTGGCAGAGTTTATTTTTGTTTGTTTGTTTTGAGAGAAAGTCTCACTTTGTCACCCTTGGTAGAGCGTCATGGTATCACAGCTCACAGCAACCTCAAACTCTTGGGTTCAAGTGACTCTTCTGCCTTAGCCCCCTAAGTAGCTGGGACCACAGGTGCCTGCCACAACAGCTGGCTATTTTTTGGTTGTAGTCATTGTTTGGCAGGCCCTGGCTGTATTTGGATCCGTCAGCTCTGGTTTATGTGACTGGCGCCCTAGCTGCTGAGCTACCGGTGCCATTGCCTGGAAGAGTTTTAAGTGAGGGCCTGGAAGGGGTACCTGCTGGCCATGCTCAGGGACCAGGGGCTTGGAGCTCCCATTGCAAGGGCAGTAGTAGGGGGTGCTCTGCCCCCTCTCAGGCCACTGGAGCAGCTGCCAGCAGCCCAGATGGGCTTTCATGCCTGTTAAATATAACTCCACCTCCTACACTCCACCTGTCCCTGCACACAGCATAGGCCTACTGCTTGGGAAAGGCTTCCCCCATCCTCACTCCTGGGGCCTCAGGCAGTGGGGCTTCTGAAGGTGGTAATCATGTTTACTGTTTATGTGCCTACTGTGTGCCAGATGCTTCACATCCTCCAGCTTCACAGAATTTTGGGAGGGGAACATTTTTGCAGTGAGGAGACAAGAAATGTCCTTAGTAGGAGGTAATTGAGAGAAGTGGACAAATGTCAAAAATGGGATAAAGCCTGGGTAGCTGACCAAAGGTGAGTCGTGAGGGAGGAAATGCAAACAGCTTGTCTGGCTGGTTTCACATGCCTGAGGGACAAGAAAGCAGCCATTCAGTAGGCATAGTCTGTCCTAACCTGGGAAGTATAGGCCACCATTACCATTTCATGGCATTACCATTCCCCATAACTCCAGTCCTTCTCCAAGAATGTTCAGCATTCTTGCCGCTTTTCTCCCTGGCTTTGGCTTTACCAGGCTCTGACTCCAGCCTGGTGCCTTACCCCTGGTGCTTCCCTATAGCTCTCCCAGCCACCTTCCCTCCCTCTAGCAAGGCCCAGTGGCGGCCATGGAGGAAGCGAAAGTGTTCTCTCAGACCTCTAGGGATAGCTCAGGGTTGGGGGAGGGATGCTTAGACCCTGCCTGGCATCCGCAGAAGGCCCTGGTCCTGGATCAGGAGTGTACTGTGCTGGCGGATCAGGAAGTGCGGCTGGAGAACAGGATCACCTTCGAGTAAGTGTCCCACCCCCAAGGCTGGTTCTTGGGTGCCAGTACAGGCTTCCGGGCTCTGTTCTGGCTATCTGGCTCCCAGGCCACGCCCCTCGTGATAGCCCCGCCTCAAACCAGGCCTCCATTCCCCAGTTCAAACTCCTCCCCCTCTCGAGCTTGGTCCTTTGGGTAGCGGGAGAAGGGCCGGCCCTCCTCCCCTCTACATCCCGAGGGTCCGGTGCAGGCTGGAGCTGGCGGCGCTGGAGCGTGTGGTACGCATCTCGGCTAAGCCCACCAAGAGGCTGCAGGAGGCGCTGCAGCCCATCCTGGAGAAGCACGGTCTGAGTCCCCAACAGGTGGCGCTGCACCGGGTGAGCTGCCGATCTGCGGGGCTGGGGGCTGGGGTCGGGGGCCGGGTGGGGACCGGGCGGCAGGGAGCCGGCTGCATGTCCTGCGGGCTGCTGACCTCTCCCGCAGCCAGGCGAGAAGCAGCCACTGGATCTGGAGAAGCTAGTGAGCTCGGTAGCGGCCCAGAGACTAGTTTTGAACACTTTTCCAGGTAGGGAATGTTGGCCCAGTGGCTTGGTCTCTGGGGATGGCTCTGGCCCACGAGGCAGGGTGTCCAGGCAGGAGGCAAACACTAACGATTTCGCTCTCTGCTGCAGGTGCGAAGATTTCCGAAGCTGATGACATATCCCCCTGCCGCAGCCAGGTGAGTGAGAGCCTGGGCACCGTCTTCCACTAGATGCTTCTTCCCTCCTGGTTGTGGCTCTGACCCCACATTCTTGCAGGGATGCCTGCCTAGAACCCAGGACAAGGCCACTCATCCCCCTTCAGTGCCCCCCAATTCAGTGGTGAAGGTGTCCAGTAGTGCCACTGGAAAGCGGCAGACCTGTGACATAGAAGGTACATTGAGGCATGGTGGAGGTTGGAGATCAGAGGGAGTAGGACAGTGGGCTTGGGGACCCTTCAGGGTGGCATCAGAGAAGCTTGAGCTGAGGCAGAGGCCTGGGGTTGGGGGACCAGAGGGATTGAGACAGGTGGCCAAGGGCCAGCCATTGGTGCTGAGGTCAGGAGGCTGTGGCCACAATAAGACAGCTGAACTATGGTGGCTTAGCATGGGCAGGTCTGACAAGATAGGCCCTCTGATTTTATGGTTTCCCCCAGGCTTGGTGGAGCTGCTGAACCGGGTACAGAGCAGTGGGGCCCATGACCAGAGGGGCCTTCTACGAAAAGAGGACCTGGTACTTCCAGAATTTCTGCAGCTGCCTGCTCAAGGGCCCAGCTCTCAGGAGACTCCACCACAGACTGAATCAGCAGCCCAGCCCACAGGGGGAGCCTCGAATTCCACTGCCCACCCAGCCCTCTGACAGCTGCCCTACAGTTCAGGCTGGCTGCATGGCGCCTGGAGGGCCAAGCATGCCATGGGTCCACTCTGCATGCCCTGTCTATGCCATGAGTGTCCCTGGCTCTTCCTGCCATGGGCAGGCCCGCAGGAAGAGCCAGGAGGGGTGAAAACAGGACTTAGGAGCCACACTCCACAGCTGCCACCACCTGGTCCCTCACAGATTCACCCACCCATCCCTTACAGCCAGGCACCTGGGAGAAGGTGAGCCTAACCCTTGGTGCAGGCTTGCCGAACATGGAGGGGTGGCGTTGGCAGTGCCAGCCTCCCTAGCCTATGCCAAGTTTCAACAGGGGGCAGGAGGAGGGGCTGGCCCCTCCTTAGGGAGCCATTGAGTAAGGCCTGGGGGTGCAGGTGGGGAACCCTGTCCTGCATCCACATAGACTCTACTGTACATATGAATTTTGCAGTTGGCTTGGGGCAGCTGGGTTTGTCCTGAATGTATGATACTGTTATTATAATAATTATTATTATTCTGGCATGAGGTGTGTTCCTTGTCTGCCATGTTCCAATCTGCCCTGTGGCCTCCTTTTCCCCCCACTGCTGGCTCTGTCACCAAGATCAGTGCCAGGAAGCTCTTAGGGACCTCAGGATGTGCCTCCTGACTTCCTGTTTTCCAAACCTCTCTTCCTGACTGCACAGAATGTGGGAGGGGGTAGGAGAGAGAGGGAGGGAAGGAGAGGCGTGTGTGTGTGTGTGTGTGTGTGTGTGTGTGTGTGTGTGTGAGCTGTGCCTCTGCTATCATTGGGCTGTCCCTCCCTCTCTGTGGATCTGAGTACATCTGTCTGGTTGTTGTTGTCTGTTTCTATCCAGGACTGTCTCTGCAAACATAACCGGATAGAAGAGGGTCCTTTCAGTATATTGAAGGCCTATGTAGGGGGGAAAATGGTTGTGGTGGGGACATGTTCTTGCCTACTTTGGCTGTGTGGTCTTCCCTGTACCCAGGCAGCCAGGGAAGTCCAGACCCAACAAGGGGGAGGACCTATCAGAAGGAGGCTTCAGCCTGTGGGAAGAGAAGCCAGACTCAGCCCCAACTGACAGAGGAAGCAAGGGGTACAAGAGTAGCCACCCAAGGGGTGAGGGGATCTCCTGACTGCCTCAAGCAGTTCAAGTTATCTTCCCCATTCCAGTCTTTTGCTTGCTTTCCCAGCTGCTGGGAACTTTCCCTGCTCTCCTCCTTCTCATTTAACTGGCTGCTTCTCAGCCTTGAAATCTGTGGGAGAAACCATTGGGGTATGCAAGCCCACCCTGGCATCTTATAGGGGATTCGGACCTCTGCCTGCAACTTCCACTTCATCTGGTCAGAGTAACCTGGCCCCTGGTAGGCTTGGTCAATCAGAGCCCTCCATTTCCCTGGTTAATCAGAGAGTTACATTCTCCTGGTCAATCAGAATTAGGTTCAGAAATGATCCTCAGACACCACTTCCAAGGAGAATCACAATCCTAGTCATTTTCTACTGTCTGCTGTGGATCTATAGAAAGGATCTCTAGGAAGAGAACCTGCACTTGAATGCAGCCAATACATGGGAGCAAGACAGAGATGGAAGGAGACTCCTGACGAAATTCAGCCATACCTGCAATCAACCACTCCCTAGGCTTTCTCCTGCAATCCAATAAATTCTGTACAGCGTGCTTCATTGAAGAGCTCTCCTTAATTAAACACCTTAAAGGATCCTTCCCTCGTCACCCTACATGAGCAGGGAAGGGCTCCCCAACTTTGTTCTCTGTCATTCTAGGCAGTTTTCTTCCTTCTTGGTACTTTCCACACTCTGCAATTACCTTGTTTACTTATTTATACTCGTACCCTGAGAGTAAAAACCTTATCCATCTTATTCAGTGCTCTAGCTCCTTAGCCTGGTGAGCTGACAAATGATGCTACCATCTCAACCTCAGCAAAGTATACAGGGACAGAAGGGCATTGGGGGTGCCGACAGGGTACTGCATAGGATCAATGTCATATGTGGGACCAGAGATGGGAGTAGAAAGATAGATCCATATCCCTTCCCTGACTAGCCACAGAGTTTCCTTGAAACCTCTTTGGACCTGGGGATTCTCCCTTGTGGGAGACCACTTCCTTGTCCTCCAGGATACAGAGGTAGGGGTGCCAGATGAGAGATGGCCTATCTTCACAAAGTTGGCAGATCTTGCAGGCCAAGCCCACACTTCACCCAATCCTGCACCTCTGCAGACCCAGCAGTGATGCCAATTACTTTTAGAGAACAGCAGAATTGCCCCTGAGAAAGGTGTCATGGGTTAGGTGGAAAATCACCTATGGAGATCAGCTCCTACAGGGGGAATAGCTCACATTTTCTGAGGTCCCCAAGTTAGACATACTCCACCCTTTATGTCATTTTTGCCTTCACAACAAAACAACTTGGTACAGATGAACTTGAGCTGCAGGAGGGGAAGTGACTAGTCCAGGATCTTGTAAGGAATTTTTTTTTTTTTTTTTTTTTTGTGACAGAGCCTCAAGCTGTCACCCTGGGTACAGTGCTGTGGTAGCACAGCTCACAGCAACCTCCAACTCCTGCGCTTAAGCAATTCTCCTGCCTCTGCCTCCCAAGTAGCTGGGACCACAGGCACCTGCCACAATACCTAGCTATTTTTGGTTGCAGTCGTCATTGTTGTTTGGCGGGCCCGGGTTGGATTTGAACCCTCCAGCTCAGGTATATGTGGCTGGAGCCTTAGCCGCTTGAGCCACATGCGCCGAGCCCGTGCAAGGAATTTTTGCCGGAGTGTTTCCACCACTCAGGCTGCCTAATGTGAGGACATACTGTAAGGAGAGCCTGGATGCTGTAGAAAACCCTGCTGAGGAGCTGGGGCCCTTTCCAGGGAGAGTACTTTGAAATGGCTACTTTGAGGGGCAATTTGGGAGTTTCTGCTAAAAATTAAAAACAGCATGTGATACCAGCAATGCCACTAGAAAATCACTTACTTCCAGGCAAGAGGAGGCCCGTCCCTGCAGGGACCCCAAAATGCAAAGTCACCAAATGTGGCTGGGGATGGGGATAATAAAACATGCTGTGGTGTGTCCATGCTCTGTAATATCACACAACAGATAAAGAATTGAGTACAGCATGTCCTAATTCTCTAAGATGTGTTATTCTGTGAAATAAAGCAGAGTGATACATATGGCATGATACCTTTATATAAACCACAAACACACAGTCATTTAAAAGCATACAGAAAGGAGACAGAATGTTCTAGAAGGATGCATGCCAAACTTACAGGGAGACAGGAGGGGACCAGGATAGGGGGTAGTGGTCAAAGGAGGCTTTCACCTTAGCTTTATTTCTTTTTAAAGGATGCTATTTAAAATAATTATAATAAAAAGCAAACAGTGAAATAAATAATTATAATAATACAAACACACATGTACTCACTAATAATTGGGACCTAAATGATGGGCACACGTGGGCACAAAAAGAAGAAGTATAAGACATTAGAAATCAAGAAGGGAGAAGGTTAGGAAGGGAGTAAAGGGGAAAAAACTTACCCACTGGGTACAAGGAGCACTATTCTGGTGAGGGGCACTCTAAAAGCCCCCACTTAAGCATTATACAAGGTATCCATGTAACAAAAACATTTGTACCCTCTTAATATTTTGAAACAAAAACAATGAAATAAAATTATTATAATAATATAAAGAACTCCTCAAGAACCCTTCTTTGTCCCTGCTGACCCACCATCCCTTGATAGATCCCAATCCTTCCTTTGGTGCCTCTCTGCCTTAATCCCCTCTGGAACTCCCACCCCAGCACATCCCCTGAAGCAGCCCCGGCTCCCTCCTCCCACTTTTACTGTTCCCAGAATCCTTCAAGGCCCTGGGCTGGGCCCTCATCATCCCAGCCTAGCCAGGCCCCATCTGCAGTGAGAGAGGCTCAGGCTCACAGCCTCCCCCTCAGACCTGGGGAAGGGAAAAGGGACATCAGCTGGTCAGGCCATGGGGCTGTGTTTAACAGCTACTGCCTGGAGCTGATGCCTAGGTGGTCAGTAGGTGGTAGAGCTGCTCCCGCTCTACAAGATGGGAAGCCAGGACAGGGGCTGGCCCTGTCCGCCCAGCACACAGCATGAACAAAGGGAGAGAACATAGTTATATGTTGATTGCTCTGAGTCCTCGCAGCACATTTCACAGAGGACGCAGGCTCTGAGAGACAATCTTTCTGCCTGTCTCTTGCACTCCCCACCCTTGCCAACTGTTTTGGGGTTGGGGAGGGGCATTGTACAAGCTGGGCTCTGGGTGATCTCAGAGCACACAGTGACCTCCGTTCTTGGCCAGGGTGGGGGCATGTGGAGGTGCTGGTTGCTCACGTACAGCCCCTGCTAGAAGTGCTGATGCAGCAGTGGGTCAGTGCACCCTGGGGAAGCAACCCTACCCCTAGATGAGCACAAGGCGTGCCCTGTGGGGGGTCTGGCCTGGCAGTCAGGTGATCCAGGCTTCTGAGGGGAAAATAGGAGCTGGACTTCAGCTTCCACAGGGAAACAAAAGCCCAGGTAGGGAGGAACACACATAGTTGGTTACCTTGAGCCTGATGACTCAGGTTAGGCACAGGACTATAGGCTGCACAACTTCAGGGAGCATCATTCCTATCCTCCATGGTTCTAGTGGGGCCCAGGAAGAGCTTGGAGCATGAATGCATCTATATGACTGTGAAAACTGCACCTATCTCCAGAGATCTGGATTGGGGCTAGAGCAGAGACAGAAAGCAAAGTGAGGATTGCCATGGAACCAGCATCCCACCTTCAGGCCAGCCTAGGGTGCTGGCTGTCAGAAGAAGTCCTGCACAGCTAAGATACATGGGTAGGGATTACTCCACTAGCCCAGGAGGACATCATGTTCCTGTCCCATTGCCAAGAGACTGAGAGAACCTGGAACCCAGGCTGTAACCTGGAGCCTGGAGTATGGAACTGGAGCTTGCAGCCTGAAGCCCAAAGCCTGGAACTGGAGTCAGGAGCCCAGAAACCAGAACTTGGAGCCAAAAACCTTAGGCTCAGAATCTGGAGTTAGAAATCTAGAATTGGAGACTGGAGTGCAGAACCAGAAACCTGGGGTCCAGTGCTTAGAACCAGAACCCCAAGCTTGACATCCAAAGCCTATAACTAGAGCCATGAGACTAGAAGTCCGAGGCTAGTGTCCAGAACCCAGAGCTTAGACCTGAGTTTAGAGTGCAGGGCCTGGAGCACCCAGCTGCAGATAGACCTAAACTGTGGCTCCCAGAACCTGAAGATAAGCTCCAGACCCAGAACATGAGCATGGGACCTCTTAGGCCTGGTCCCTGAGACCAGCACGATGGAAGGGAGCCACATAAGCTGGAGCCACATGAGGATGAGAGCTAGGGGAAAAAGATTTCTGAGAAAAGCCCAAAGCAGCCTTAGTTCTTTTGGCCACAGACTTTGGATTTATCAGTAAATGAGTGACCAGTGCCTGAGCCATCAGGATTAATGATTACACAGGCCACTTATCCCCCAAACAGGAGCAAGGCATTCTCAGGTCAGCAACCCCTGTCCTGGACACACGGGATCTACTTTAGACTTGGGCTCCCAATCTGGAAAATGGAACTTGGATGAGACCCTCTATGCTGGGTCTGGGCAGCTCAGATTCAAGTCCAGCCCCTCCAGCAGAGCAGACAGTCAAGAGGGTCATGAGAGAAATAGCTCTGTTCCTCAAAGGGAGGTGGCTGGTGGCCCCTGATATTGTCATGAAGCCCACTGCTGAGAACAGCTTCCTTGACCACAGATACAAATGGGATGTGTCTGTGGTGTACAATGCTCACATCTGTACACACATGCAGTTACAGTGATCTGAATGCTCAGGTGAAATGTTCACTGCCATAATCCCAGGCCACAGCATCATGCTGATTTATAGTGGAGCTTACATGTTTGTTTTTGAGACAGAATCTCACTTTGTCAACCTGGCTAGAGTGTAGTGGTGACATCATAGCTCACTGCAACCTCAAACTCTTGGGCTCAAGTGTTCCTTCTCCTTCCGCCTCTCCAGTATTTGGGACTGCACAACACCATGCCCAGCTAAATTTTTTATTTTTTGTAGAGATAGAGATCTCACTGTTACCCAGGCTGGTCTCAAACACCTGGCCTCAAGTGATCTGCCCACCTTGTGGGACTACATGCATTAGGCATCGTGCCTGACAATGTTTACTAAATAACATGCGTGTCAGAAGAGTCAGGAGTTCTTAAACCATGATGATGAGAAACCCTGTTGAGGATTTATACAGGTTGTTAGCCGATTTGTTCTTCAACAGTCCATGAGCTGGGCACGGTGGCTCATGCCTATAATCCTAGCACTCTGGAAGGCCAAGGTGGGAAGATCCTTTCAGCCCAGGAGTTTGAGACTAACCTGAGCAGGAGCAAAACTCTATCTCTACTAAAAATAGAAAAACTAGCTGTGTGTTATAGCAGGCACCTGTAGTCCCCAGCTGCTTAGGAGGTAGAGGCAGAAGGATCATTTGAACCCAGGAATTTGAGGTTGCTGTGAACTAGGATGATACAGCATTCTAGCCAGGGCGACAGAGTGAGACTCTGTCTTTAAAAAAAAAAAAAAATCCAGTTCATGAATAGAATGGTCTTTTTTTTTTTTTTTTTTTTAAAGACAGAGGCTCAAGCTGTCGCCCTGGGTAGAGTGCTCACTGCAATATCCAACTCCTGGGCTTAGAGGATTCTCTTGCCTCAGCCTCAAAAGGAGCTGGGACTATAGGCGCCTGCCACAATGCCCAGCTATTTTTTGGTTGTAGTTGTCATTGTTGTTTGGCAGGCCTGGGCTGGATTCAAACCCGCCAGCTCTGGTGTATGTGGCTGACGTCTTAGCCACTTGAGCTACTGACGCCGAGCCAGATACAAAACTTTTTTTTTTTTTTTTACAGAATCAGTATAAAATAGCAGTTGATTTCTCCATAATTATCAGAATTATTTATATTTGAGGTCTTGGCTAAGTGAAGCTGAAATCAACAAAAGGTCTTGGACTGTTGGCTCAGAAATCATCCTAGGAAGCCTGCCCTGTTGATATCTGTCATGCTTAGCTCTTATGAGATGACCTGGTCCTTTAAATAAAAATTATCTCTCCTTCTTTTTACTCATTCTTTGGTGGCTTGAAGTGAATTCGGCAGTGTTCATTAAATACCTTTCAGCTCCTGTCATTTACAACTTCTTCAACATTCAATTCTGACTGCATCCATTTCAACTGGAACTAGCGAACTCTTCACAGTTCACACTGCCACTGGGCGCCGCCATATTGGACCCGGATAGAACGGTCTTAGATGCTCATTTTTCTTCCTCTGATTGTCCTCATACTTTATGTTTGGAGGAAAACCCACATGCAGCAAACTGTGCATTTAAGAAGCAAAAGGTTCGTGGCTCAGTTCTCGTAGTTCAGTGAGTAGGGCGCCAGCCACATATGCTGAGGCTGGAGGGTTCGAGCCCAAGCTCAGGCCTGCTAAACAACAATGACAACTGTAACCCCCAAATAGCTGGGCATTGTGGTGCCTGTAGTCCCAGCTACTTGGAAAGCTGAGGCAAGAGAATTGTTTAAGTTCAAGAGGTGGAGGTTGCTGTGAGCTGTGACGCTATAGCACTCTACTGAGGGCAACATAGTGAGACTATCTCCAAAAAAAAAAGAAGCAAATGGTTCTTTGTTTTTTAATAAGATAAAAATAATCATTTATTGTTACTTACATGTTTTACACAAAAGAAAAGAAAGCCCTACTTCCATACATTCCATTTCTGCAATCAGTATCCATTTGTGGTGAAAAACCTTCATCAAAATATGCGAAGCAAATGGTTCTTGACAAGATGACAAGAATTGTAGAAACAGCTGGCTGTGCCAACTCCCACAGCTTGCTCAGTTCCTGGACATGCACACTTGTTCCTAGGATCATTGTCCCCTCGTTCAACAGTGGTGCCACTCCTGGTTTCATTGGGTATTGAAATACAATAGTTGTCAGCCTCTCATGTTCATGCTGGCCCTGCTCTCTCCACCTCCTGCTCCTTCCCAGCCACAGCAAGCTGATTCCTTCTCCTTACATGGCCCTTCCAGGCCACTGGTGGCCCCTTGTTGCTAAATCTGCTCTGTTCCCAGATTATTTGATGTCTCAGCAGGATTCAACCTAGCTGCTCAGAGTGTCTCTCTCCAAACACAGTGGACCCCGGTTCCTGGAACTTGGGCTTTTCTGCTATTCCTCCTCATTTCTGGCTGCTCCTCTCAGGCCCCTGGGCTGGCCCCTCATTCTTTCCCCTTCCTTAAATGTGGGTGCTCCTCTGGGCTTGGCCTGGGCCCCTTCTCTCCTGCCTGTCCATTCTCTTCCCAGGCATGGGCTAAGACCAGCAAGGTGGGAAAGAAGCCAAGTCCCGCTGGCCCTTCCCAGCTGAGGTAGAGTGCTGGTCTTTATGCTAAGTGGTTAGCAGGGGCAGGTTTTTAAAGAGAGAGGGGGTGACATGATTGGCTTTGCATTTTAAAAAGACAGCTGGCAGCTTTTTTTGGAGCATGGAATGGGGGCACCAAAGACATGGTGCATGGAGCATTGGGTGAGGCTGTGGAGCATTGATGAGGCCATGGCAATGACCCAGGGGAGATACAGCAGCATGGTCCAGGGAGGTGGCTGCAGAGATGTCAGACTGGGAAAGGATCCGGGAGCTCCTGAAAAAGTAAAACTGCGGAAATTGGAGAATGGGTTGGAGACCCAAGGAGGTGGAGGAGAAGGAAGCGGCAAGGATGCCTGCTGGGCATCTGGTTCCAATGGATGGGGCGTTGCTCCCCAAGAAGGTGAAGGTAGAGGAGACCCAGGTCTGCGGGGAGGAGCACCTTGTGTGATTCAGACTCACAGAGCCAACTGCTCCTGCCAGAGGCCCTCAGACACAGCCTGTGCAAATGGATCTTGGCATTATCCCTCCAAAATAGCTCCTCCTCTTGGGTATCTTTTCTCAAGGTGAGACAGCCTCAACTCTCCAAGCTCCAGGCCTAGAGGTCAGAGGAGGGCCATGGTCAGAGCTCAGGTGCACAGACAAGGTACAAGTCACCATCCAGGGGGATGCACTGGATGGCGCATCTGTCATGGACCAGGGAGAAGGCAAGCAGTGATTAGGGAGGGGTTGAAATGAGCAGAAAGGATGAGACAGATACTTTGTGGCCAGAATGGAGCTGGCTTCTCTGCCACTCTTGAGGATCCAGAGAGCAGCTCTGGATTTGATCAAAAACTGACCGATTCCTTCACCTGGAGATCCATGAGAGAAGGGAAGGTAGACTTCAAAAATGTCAAGAAGTAGCCAGGTGAGGTAGCTCATGCCCGTAATCCCAGTACTTTGGGAGGCTGAGTCAGGTAGTTTGCTTGAGCTTAGTGTTCGAGACCAGCCTGAGCAAGAGTGAGACTATCTCTACTAAAAATAGGAAAACTAGCTGGGCATTGTGGCAGACTTCTGTAGTCTCAGCTACTTGGGAGGCTGAGGCAAGAGAATCGCTTAAGCCCAAGAGTTTGAGGGTGCTGTGAGCTATGATGCCATGGCACTTTACCTGGAGTGACAGAGTGTGAGTCTGTCTCAAAAAAAAAAAAAAGTCAGTAAGTAGCCATGTGTAGTGGCTCATACCTGTGATTCTAGCACTTTGAGAGGCCAAGGTAAGAGGACTACTTAAGCCCAGGACAGCCTGGTAAACACAGTGAGACGCTGTCTCTATAAACAATTTAAAAATTTGTTAGGCCTGGTGGCACACGCCTATAGTCTCAGCTCCTCAGGAGGCTGAGGCAGGAGAATCACTCAAACCCAGGAGTTTCAGGCTACAATGATGCCACTGCACTCCAGCCTAGATGACAGAGCGAGATGCAGTCTCTAAAAAAAAGAAAAAGAAATAAAAAATCATAACCCTAATAAGAAGGAGAAGTTCATCAGAAGCACATCGGATACAGTTGCTCCTGTCTAGGGTCTGACCCAAGCAGGAGGAAGAATAGGCCGTGTGGACCAGGGTCCACGGGCCTTCTGGGGTCAGGGGTCAGAGTGCTCGTAGGTGGGTGTGCTCTGGTGTAGACAGCCTGGAAGTCCACCCCTGATGGGACTTTTACAGGTCCTCTGAGCCAAGAATGAGAGATCCTGATAAGAACTCAGGAAAAATTGCATTTTCCTGACTCAGGAATACTCCTCCCACTTGTGCATGAACCCCAACCTTACACAAACCACTCCCTCCAGGTTGAAGAGGTTCTCGGACACCTGAAGGCTCCCTAAGTAAATTAGGGTTCATGACAGAATGCGATGCAACCATTAAAAACAAGACATCTGCCAGGTGTAAAGACACAGGGAAAGGCTTATGATATAATGGCAGGTGAAGAAAGAGAAACAAGCAATCTTTATAGACAATAAAATCCTAACTGGATAAAAAGACACAAATAAAAAAGGATGAAAAGCAATGTTCCAAAATGTTACAGCTGTGTTTCTAAGAGCCAAAATTGTTTTCATTTTCCTTTTTGCTATTCTGTAAATAGGAGGCTTTTCTAGTAAGCACTCTGAGGTGGCTAATCTAGTGCTTCAATTCCTCGGATCACCTGTAAACAGGCTGAATATAATTGACCCTTGAACGACACCGAGGTTGGAGTACCAACCTTCCGTGTAGCCAAGAATCTGAGTGCAACTTTTGACCGCCCAAAAATTTTTCTCCTAATAGTCTACTGTTGACTGGAAGCCTCGCCAATAACATAAACAGTCAATTAACACATATTTTGTACGTTACGTGTGTAATTACTGTATTCTTATAATAAAGTAAGCTGGAGAAAAGAAATTGTTATTAAGAAAATCATAAGGGGGGAGTGCCTATGGCTCAGTGGGTAGGGGACTGACCCCATATACCGAGGGTGGCAGGTTCACACCTGGCCCAGGCCAACCTGCAACAAAAAATAGCCAGGCGTTGTGGTGGGCTCCTGCAGTCCCAGCTACTTGGGAGGCTGAGGCAAGAGAATGGCCTAAGCCCAGGAGTTGGAAGTTGCTGTGAGCTCTGTGATGTCACAGCACTCTACCCTGGGCGATAAAGTGAAACTTTGTCTCTACATAAAAAAAAAAAAAGAAAAAAAAAGAAAAGAAAAGAAAAGTAAAGAAAAAAATGGTGGGATTACACCTGCTGTGCATCTTACAAAGGTATATGTGAAACTTAGTAAATTTAGAATGTAAATGTCTTAATAACTAAGAAAATGCCAGGAAGGCTATGTTAACCAGTGTGATGAAAATGTGTCAAACGGTCTATAAAACCAGTGTATGGTGCCCCATGATTGCATTAATGTACACAGCTCAGCTATGATTTAATAATAAAAATTAATTAATTGATTAATTAATTTAAAAACAAAGAAAAAAAATCGTAAGGGGCTGGGTACAATGGCTCATGCCTATAATCCTAGCACTCTGGGAGGCCAAAGCAAGAGGATTTCTTGAGCCGAAGAATTTGACACCAGCCTGAGCAAGAGCAAAACCCTGTCTTTACTAAAAAAAAAAAAAAAAAAAAAAATTAGCCTGGCATGGTAGCCTATGCATATAGTCCCAGCTATTTGGGCGGCTGAGGCAGGAGGATTGCTTGACCCCTGAAGTTTGAGATTGCAGTGAGCTATGATGACACCACTTCACTCTAGCTGGAGTGACAGAGTAAGACTCTATCTCAACGTAGAAAGGAAGGGGGGGGGGGGAGAGAGAAAGAGAGAAGGAGGAGAGGGAGGGAGAGAAGGAGGAAGAAAGGAAGATATTTACTATCCATTATGTAGACGCGGATCACCATAAAGGTCTTCATCCTCATTGTCTTTACACTGAGTAGGCTGAAGAGGAGGAAGAGGTGGGCTTGATTTTGCTGTCTCAGAGGTGGCAGAGGTGAATGAAAATCCTTGTTTAAGTGGACCTTTGCAGTTCAAACCTGGATTGCTCAAGAGCCAACTGTATATAGTTTATTGTCTGAACCAGGACACTTTTCAGAGTGAAAAGGGACTGTGGGACAATTGTCATAAGCCAGGATATGCCCAATAAACTGTGACTCTTCCCAAAATCAATCCCAGCAGCACCTCTGCTTCCTCACCCCATGGGCTTGGTGGGAGGTTCTGGGCCTACATTGACATAGCCAGTTGTGGGGAGCTGGGATTCCAATCCAGGCTGGACTTGTTCTCTGCTCATAGCCACTTCAACAGAAAGTCAGTGGGCCACTGTTGGTCTCAAGCTAGGAACTAAGTATTGATTAGTTAACCTTTGTCAGATTGAAGAGGGAACTGTGCAGATATTTTCTTTGGGGGACCCTGACCAATCAAAGAACAGCTAGTAAGCCCAGAGGAGCTGTCAACCAGAGACAGAGCTGGTCAGAGGTTGGGGCTATTCCCTAGAGAGTGAGTAGAGAGTGTGAAGAGAACGACACGCTGAGGGACTCTGTTCCAGGTTCTGAGATCGGTCATTTGTCTCATTAAATTCTACCACTCACTGAAAAAGTCTTGCTAATTAATTGCCATTTTATGAAGAGACCAGGGCCCCTGGAGCTGAGGTGACTTGCCTCAGAACCCCAGGCTGAGTCAGGGATTGCCTACACCTTTGCTCAGACCAGATGAGAAGCTGGCCTTGCCAATCTTGGTATCCTATCAGAATAGGAACTCAACCAAAGTACTTAGGAATGGATGGGCAGACATGTGGCTGACTAGATGGCTGGGTGGATGGATGGGTGACTGGACAGATGAATAGATGGTCCAGATGGATAACTGGTAGTGTTAGGCAAATTACTCAGACAATTGCTCAAGCTAGATCTTGAATGCAACCCACCATCGCTGTATCTGATCAAATCTTCAACCCCTTCCAAAAGCTGCCGTCTCATCTCTCTGTGAATCTGGGCCCCAACTCAGGATCCATAGTCCCATGAAAGAAAAACAAGCTTTTCTAAGGCTCTCTATGACCCCCTCTCTGGGATTTAGGAATTCTGCACAGACATACCATCATTCATCCCCCAATCTAGGGATGTGACAGTAACATTTCCTCTCTCTCCTTTCCTCCCTCCCTATCACTAATTCTAGTGCCTGAGTATCTCTGGGATGCATCTCCTCATCTCCATCCCTTCTGTTCCCATCTTTGCTCAGACCTCATCATCTCTCTCACCAGACCATTTCCTCTGCCTCTTTTCTTGCTTTTTTTAGACAGACTCACACTCTGTCACTCTGGGTAGAGTGCCATAGCATCATAGGTCACAGTAACCTCAAACTCTTGGGCTCAAGTGATCCCCTTGCCTCAGCCTCCCAAGTAGCTGGGACTATAGGTGCCCACCACACCTGGCTAGTTTTTCAATTCTTTTAGTAGAGACAAGGTCTCACTCTTGCTCGGGCTAGTCTCGAACTCCTGAGCTCGAGCAATCCACCTTCCTCAGCCTCCCAGAGTGCTGGGATTACAGGTATGGGCTACCATGACTGGTCCTCCTCTGCCTCTTAACTGCCCTCTGTGCTTCCATACTCACTCCCTTTGACACGTCCTGACCTCGCTCCCAGAGCCCATTCTAAAATGCACAACAGGCCCTTCCCAGGCTAGCTAGTGACCCCACCACAAGTCAACACTCTGTAGTCCTCCAAATTTTTCTCTGGTGTTCTTTCCATGACATACTCCCTCTCCCCTGAGCTCCTATACCCACACAGACCCCAAGACACCCAGATGCAGGGCAGTGCCAGCTGTTTAGGCTGTTTAGGCCACTCCCCAGGGTATCTATCAAGCCAGGAATGGGGGGAAGGGGATAGAGCCACAAATTCTATTCTAGGACCCTGGGGACAAGGTGTCTGAGTAGCATCAGGGTCCCTGGGGCTGTGGGGAGGGGGGGGCGCAGGGAATGTGTCTATGCCCTTGCTAGGTCACAGTTGAGGCTGAATGTCTGTGTGGGAGCCTGACCACAGACTCCCCCTGCAGAGCTGACGATTAGCAATTAACAGGGAGGAATCTGGGGGGTGAGGTTAATTGGGGAATAGAGGGAGGGCAGCTAGGGTTCTAGGGACTTTGCCCTTGACCCGAAGGTATAAAGAGGGTCCCAGTCCTCCTCAGGGCCCTGAAGACTTCCCCGAGCCACTGAGCAGGAGCTGAAATGCAGAACCCCAAGGTGAGCCCAGTGTCCTCACATCCCAACCCTACCCCCAGCTCTGAGTGGGAAACAGCCCATCACCCCAGCCCCCTAGTCTGTGTCTTATCTGCTCCCCGCTGCTTTCTGCCCCACCTAGCTCACTTACCACAGTGAAAAACTTGTGCTCTTCCAGAGCTTGGAATTCAGCTCTGCACACTCCTCCACCCCAAGGACCCTTGGGATGCTGTGTGGGGAGGGTGCTGAGGCAGACCAGGGCACCTTTGCTCCATCAGTCCAGACTCCTGTGGTGGTGCAGGTGGGTTAAAGCAAGGCCAGTCCTGGTCTGAGCCTCTTTTGTCGTAGAAAGGCTGTCGGTGTTTATTTCCTCGCCTCTCAAGGGAGTAGATGGGGAAGGCTCACAGGGATTTAGGGTTCAGGCCACAGAACCCCCCAACACCACCACAGTCAGTCCCATGAACAGGCAGGTGTCCATGGCCCCTCTCTGCTCTCTGGCAGGCAAAGCTCCCCCTTCACGGACAGCCTCTGCTGCCTCTGCTGTTTTCACATGTTTCCTTCCCACCACCCCCGCCCCACCACCAGGGTCGGCCTCCTCCCCCACAGGACCTTGCACACTCCCCCCCCACCCTGAGGTAACTCCTACTCACTGTTCATCTCAGCCTGATTATCTTCCCTGCCCCGCCAGCCCGGGCCCTGCCACCAGGTGCTCTGCTGGTACTTCTATCTGTTATTGTAAGCTTACCTCCGTTGCTGCTTTCCATCTATTTCAGGGATTATTTCATTTTTATCCGTTCTCCCCATCAGACCTTGAACTTCCTAAGGGCAACAGCTGTGTCTGCTTCTAGCTCCCAGCCTGGGATCGAGCAGAAGCTCAATAATGCCTGCCGTATGAGTGAATGAACAGATGCTCAAGTCTGCACTGGGCACCTGTGTGTGCGCCTTGTGGGCTGTGTGGCAGTGATGAGATTAGAGGGTGTGCTTTGCTGGGTGTGTGTGGGATCACACAACATGGGGGGTGTGCACATGAGCACGTGAGTGTAAGTGTGAGCACCCTGGATGCCGCAGGTGTAATTCAATGTTATTGGGACTCCCTGACCTGCAGGCCTCACAGCCCAAGATGATGGCCTACGGAGAGAGGCTGGGGAGTCCAGCTGTCTCCCCGCTCCCAGTCCACAGGGGGCACATGATGCGAGGGGCCGCCTTTGCCTACGTGCCCAGTCCGCCGGGTGAGTGCTTGCCCACGGTTGCCCACAGCCTGGGTAGCACTTCTATCCCCTCTGCCTACCACTCTCCCAGGCCCTGCGGTATCTGGGCCTCCTGAATAGTCTTCCTTCCAAGTCCTTCACAGGGTCCCCGGAAGCTCTGCCTACACCTTCTCCAGCCTGGGCCCTGTGGCCCTCACAGAGCACAGCTGTTCCTATGGGGAGGTCCTGGAGCTCCACGACCCACTGCCCGCCAAGCTAGGCCTGGAGGAGGAGCAGAAGCCAGGTGGGCCTGGGCAGGGGACAGCAGGAGTACTGGCAATTGCTGCCCTGGGCTCCTGCCCACTGTGCTTATGGCTGGCCTGCCCCCAGATCCCGGGCTAATCTCAAAACTGCGCCACGCTGGCACCACGCTGCTCAAGGTGCCACTGATGCTCGCCTTCCTCTACCTCTTTGTCTGCTCCCTGGATGTGCTCAGCTCAGCCTTCCAGCTGGCTGGAGGTAGGGCCAGATGGAGGCCCAGGGAGGGGATCCTGAGGGACCTCAGACAACACTAGCTCATATTCCGCAGGGAAGGTGGCTGGTGACATCTTCAAGGACAATGCCATCCTGTCCAACCCAGTGGCTGGGCTGGTGGTGGGGATCCTGGTGACAGTGCTAGTGCAGAGCTCTAGCACCTCTACATCCATCATCGTCAGCATGGTATCATCTGGCTGTGAGTTGGCCCACCAGGGCTGGGGAAAGAGCTTGGGCAGGTGGTGCTGGGTAGTACTGGTGGCATCAGAGGTAGGAGTGCAGATAAGGGCTGAGGGCAAAGGGGAGGCCTGTATCTTTCCACTCTCTGCCCTAAAGCATGGCCAACAGTCTGAGCAGGAGGGGTTCCCCAAGTGTGGAAAGGATGGCAAACGAGCAGCATAGCCCAGGGATAGCTTACCTCCACATGGCCACTCAGTCACACCTCTATAAGTCAGGGAAACAAGCCAGAGAAGCCAAACCTGTAGGATATAGATATGACTTACGGCAAGGAACTGATGTACCCAATTGTGGGGCTGGCTGGGTAGGGCCAGAATCCACAGGCTAGGCCATCTGGAAGGGCAGGCTGGAGCTCTCTGGTAGGAGCTGACACTGCCATCCACAGGCAGAATTTCTTCTTCCTCAGGAAAGCCTCAGCTCTTCTTTTTTTTTTCTTTCTAATTTACCTTTGACCAAAACAGAGAGAAGTGTTGATTTTGCTTGTAAGGATTCATCCTATTGGCTGAGGCCCACTCAGGTTGTCAAGGATAATCTCCTTAAAGATAAACAACTATAGATATGAATCACTATAGTAGAGCCAACTTGACACCTAAAACTAATTCTCACACCTGGGTACACGTGTGCACACATAGCACAGATCTGTACTTGGATATAGGCCATGAGCCCTCATAATGTGCACCCACACATGCACCTGTTCACACACTGGCACCATGGACAATGTGAGCACATAAATGCCCAGCACATGCCCACATGAACCTGAGACACCTAGGCTAGGCAGTGTCAGCAGCACAGCAGGAAGGGCCACCTGGGGCTGGACGTGGCTAGTGGGCCTGGAAGGATCTATTGTGGGGGAGGAGCTCGGTGGTGTCCAACCAGTTCAGTAAGAGGCAGCCTCTTCTACCAGTGCTGGAGGTGAGCTCTGCCATCCCCATCATCATGGGCTCCAACATTGGAACCTCTGTCACCAACACCATTGTGGCCCTGATGCAGGCAGGGGATAGGACTGACTTCCGGCGGTGAGATGGACAAGGGGGGTGGGGACTGGTGTTTGAGGGAGGGCAGTCTCAGGTCCCAGCATCCCCGATGTGAGCCCGCCCTGGCTCTGGCCTGCCGCATCATGTGGCTTCCCTGCCCAGGGCCTTCGCGGGAGCTACCGTGCATGACTGCTTTAACTGGCTGTCTGTTCTGGTCCTGCTGCCCCTGGAGGCTACTACAGGCTACCTGTACCATGTCACTGGATTCGTGGTGGCCTCCTTCAATATCCGCGGTGGGCGTGATGCCCCTGATTTGCTCAAAATCATCACAGAGCCCTTCACAAAGCTCATCATTCAGGTGGCTGCAGGGCCTGCGGTGGGGGCTGGGTAGTAAGGGCCCCACCCTCCACCCTCCCTCACTCCCCCCATCCACATTTTGCCCACAGCTGGACAAGTCTGTGATCACCAGCATTGCCACTGGGGATGAGTCCCTGAGGAACCACAGTCTTATCCGGATCTGGTGCCACCCAGACCCCATGGAGGTTGAGTCCCAGGCCTGGCCCCAGGTAAGAAGATGCCCTCTTCAGACTGTGGGTTTTGTTGTCTGTTCAAAATGCTCCAGTTAGACGAGAGGTTCTCAACCTTCCTAATGCCATGACCTTTTAATACAGTTCCTCATGTTGTTGCTACAAGTAGCAACAAAAATAATTTTATGGTTGGGGGTCACCACAACGTGAGGAACTGTATTAAAGGGT
>CAUYPK010005871.1:0-10698 GCA_963574355.1 Loris lydekkerianus | reverse complement strand
AGGAATGAAAGAAAAAGTATCCAATGTACTCAGCCCTACTATGAAGCTAAACTATAGCTTTCACATGAAGGCTATAACCCAACTATACCACAAGACTATGAGGAAAGGACCAAGGAAGGGGAAGGGAGGGGGGAGGTTTGGGTTGAGGGAGGGTAATGGGTCGGGCCACATCTATGGTGCATATTTTTATGTATAAAAAAAAAAAAAAGAAAAATGGCATTCCACAGAAAGGAGCAGCTAAGTCAGTTGCAATTCAAACTACAGCCTGAGTGATTTTCTCAAGATAACGATCATAATACCCATTATTCAGTAAGACTGCTTATGCACATTTCTCCTGTCATCACACAGAACATTACAACAGAATAGGACTGAGAATAGGACTGAACTAACGGGAAAATGCCCTAGCAGATGCTTTAGAGTAAACCACAGTGTTGTCAGGGTTTCCAGAGCTTTGGGGATTGGGCCTTGGACAGAAGTTCTGCCCTAGTCTCTGCTACTGTTTAATGAGCCTGGGGATCCAGGTTATAAACGCTAAGTATTTCTACCTGTCATGCCAGGTTAGCTAGCCATGGAAAAATAATTGGGACATGAAATGGCCACGGCTTTATAAAGAAGGCGATCAAGAACTATAGCATAACAACTTAAATCCAAGAGCACAAACCAATAATATAAGAAAGAGAAAAATTATAGAGAGAAATCAATGAAACCAAAAATTGGTTCTTTCAGAAGATCAAAAACTTGATAAACCTCTAGCCAGCCTAATCAGGAAAGAGAGGTGACAACAACAGAGGTGACCTCACAACAAAAGCTACAGTTATTAAAGAATAATAAGGAAATATGAATAACATTATGAATAACATTATGTCTATAAATTTACAACTCAGATGAAAGGAAAACAAAAATATTAAAAGACAGACACTCCCAAGGTTCACTCAAGAAGCAATAGACAACGTGATAACGCTTTATCTATTAATAAATTTGAATCTGTAGTTAAACTTTCCATAGAGGAAACTCCAGGGCACTCTGCTTCACTGGTCAATTCTACCAAAACCTAAAGGAATATCAATAATATCAATCCCTGACAGGCTTTTCTGGAGCATTGAAATGGAGCAATGCTTTGGTCATTTCCTGTTCACCCTGTTGGTGAAGGGATCCCCCATCCTACATGGTACAAGATGGTCAAACACATAACCGTGAACACTGTACAGAAGACGATAAGAGCAAAACTGCACAAACACGGTACTCACAGCGCCAGGGACAACAATACTACAAATCACAGAGGGCGACCTGGATCCTACCTGGCAGAATATTGTCTGCAGAAGGGACTGTGGGAGACAGGGTTTTTTTGGTAGTTTTTTTTTGTTTGTTTTTTTGTTTGTTTGCTGGGGCTGGATTTCAACCCACCACCTCCGGTATATGGGGCTGGCGCCCAACTCCTTTGAGCCACGGGCGCAACCCAGGAGACAGGTTTTATAGTGGAAACAGGATTCCTGTGGGATGGTGTGACTGGCTTGTTTTTGAGTGATTTTGCAGGCCGATGGGGAGATGAAACCTGTTAGGTTAAGGACTAGGCAGCATGCTATTATTCCAGCAATAGGGAAACTAGCTGGGCAGAGAACTTTTCACGTTGGTGGGCATACTTGGTAAGAGCAGGGGAACTCACTGCTAGACTTCAAGACCTTTTGAAACTCAAAAGATGTCAAGGCAGCACATAGATCAGTGGCTTTGCAGACCTTTTCACAAGCTCCCATTTTGCCTGTGGTAAATAAACTGAAAGCTTCTCAAATTCATCTCAAATTCTTATTTATTTGTTTGTTTATTTATTTATTTATTGAGACACAGGGTCTCACTTTGTTGTCCTCGGTAGAATGCTGTGGGCATGCTATCACAGCTCACAGCAACCTCAAACTCTGGAACTCAAGTGATTCTCTTGCCTCAGCCTCCTGAGTAGGTAGGACTACAGGCACCTGCCATAGCACCCGACTACTTTTAGAAATGGGGTATCACTCATGCTCAGGCTGATCTTAAACTCCTGAGCTGAAGTGACCCACCCGCCTTGGTCTCCCAAAGTGCTAGAATTACAGGGGTGAGCCACCATAACTGGTTTATCTCACATTCTTGCCTTGCAAATCACTTCAAGCTTCAGGCTGAGGACATTAGTGATATGATCCTGACTTCTTTCCCAGGATTTCCACACTCTTGTAAATTCAAATTCTCATAAGAAACCCCTTTATTCCCCTAGTAGGAGTGCTACTCCATCTGAATCCAGGCTGATAGTTTCCTCAAATCAGCTCCTGAGTTCTTTTGATACACACAACATTACAGTCTTTGCTAACCTGCTTGCTTTCTGGGATAAGAGTATCTGGGATACTCTAAGGTTATCTTGTACTATTCTTGTTCCAGATCTAGAAGCAGCTGTTTCTTCAGGGACCTCCGATTTTGTAAGCCTGTCCTTCAGAATAGTTCATCTTTATCTGGCTACATGATTTATTAATAATACTTGTATTCCTATCTGACATCAAATTATATATTTATTTTTTCATTGTCTATCTCTTCCATTAGAATACAGGCCCAATGACAGTGAGCACTTTGCTTTGCTCACCATTGTACATCTAGTCCCTAGAGAAGTACCTGGCACATCATAGGCACTCAAAACTATTAAAGAATAAATCTTTGTTCTCAATTCATATCTTTTTCTACAATTTTAGAACAATAACATGGACACCACTTACAGTTGTACTGTTGCAGGAAGATGAGGCCCAATGGAGAGAAAGAGCACCCAAACACCATGTTTATAAGAGGAAGGGCTTTATTTCCTCCAGTGGAGCAAACTGCATAAAGGAATTTAAAATGGCCACGATCCCTGACTGGCTTGGTCTTTCCCTTTTTATCTCTAGTAAAAAAGTTCCAACCTACAAGTACCTTTCTCATTGGTCAGTTTGAATCAAGCCGGAGAAGTTGTTCCAGCCCCCACAGAACTACAGGATTTCACAGAAGTGGAAATTTCCAGGAGTAGAAATTTCCAAGAAGTTAAGTCTACAAATTCCTAAGAGCTGAGTCACCATGGAGAGGACCCTGCAGGGGTCTCCTTGAGAAGACTGCTGTTTTCCTAGACCCTACCCTTCCCAGGTATCCTCTCTCAGTACAAGTTGTACTCTGTTCAAACTAGGGGACAACATTCACATTGCGGTTAATGAAAATAGCACCCTAGAATGTGCACAATCTCAGTAACAATTCACAGCAGCCGTGTAGCCCATTCTATGGATATCTCTGACTGAAAGCCCCATAAGCATTTCAAACTCAACATATAAAATCTGATTTCGTGGCCAGGCCTGGTAGCTCACATCTGTAATCCCAGCACTTTGGGAGGTCTAGGCAGGTGGATTGCTTGAGCTAAGGAGGAGACCAGCCCGAGCAAGAATGAGATCCTGTCTCTAAGTATAGCTGAGCATTGTGGCTGGAGCCAGTAGTTCCAGCTACTCAGGAGGCTGAGGCAAGAGAATCACTTGAGCCCAAGAGTTTGAGGTTGCTGCGAATTGAGACCCACAGCACTCTACCCAGGGTGACAAAGTGAGACTCTATCTCAAACAAACAAACAAAAAAAATCTGATTTGGTTACTATTGCTCTATTCCCTTCTTCTGAGGTTCCCAACTGCAGTTTTAGTAGCTTCAGTATACTCCCAAGAAACCAACTAAACCAGAAAACTGAGAGGATTTTTCAATCTCTCCTTTCCCTTCATGAGCACATCAAGTTGGTGTTTATTCTGATAGGTCTCTTAGTCATCCCTTTGTCTCCATTTCTTTTTTCCTTTTTTTTTTTTTTTTTTTTGGCTGGGGCTGGGTTTGAACCCACTGCCTCTAGCATTTGGGGCCAGCGCCCCACTCCTTTGAGCCACAGGCGCTGCCCTCTTTTTTTCTTGCAATTTTTGGGCTGTGGCTTGGTCTGAACCCACCACCTTTGGTATATGGGGCTGGTGCCCTACTCCTTGAGCCACAGGTGTTGCCCTTCGTCTCCATTTCTTATTACTGTATCTCAAGTTTAAGACCCTATCACTTCTCAATGTCTCTCTACATACAGTTTTTTGGTTTTTTGTTTTGTTTTTTCCTTTTTGGTTTTTGTTTCTTGTTTTTGAGACAGGGTCTTACTCTGTCACCCTGGGTAGAGTGCCCTGGCATCACTGGAGATCAAAGCAACCTCATACTCTTGGGCTCAAGAGATTGTAGGGATCATGGCAAAATGTACCCTTTTTTCCTCGAAAGTTCACTGAAAGATCAACTCATACCTAAGGCAGATTAATAAGAGAAATGTTTATTTCCAAATACTGTGCACACAGTGGGAACTACAACAATGATTACCTTATGTTTCAATGATGGTCAGGTACTTTTACAGATGCCTTTTTGAAAGGAGGAGGGAGAATGTGAAATACAGGTGACCAAGTGGTTGTTAGAAAGGATAAATGGGTAGGGAAACTGATTGTAAATTACCCTGAGAGACAGGTATTGTGTTTTAAATGATGCCCCCCTTTAATCCCCTGCTCAAGTCATTCTGGTTTTATGCAGATAGAGAGAACACCTCCCCTTCCAATGCTTTCACAATGGATTGTTTATGTCCATTTTTATTTCTTTTTTTTGAGACAGAGTCTCACTATATCGTCCTCAGTAGAATGCTGTGGCATCACAGCTCACAGCAACTTCTAACTCCTGGGCTCATGCCATTTTCTTGCCTCAGCGTCCCAAGTAGCTGGGACTACAGGCACCTGCCACAACGCCTAGCAATTTTTTGTTGTAGTTGTCCCTGTTTAGCAGGCCTGGGCCGGGTTTGAGCCCACCAGCCCCAGTGCATGTGGCCGGTGCCATAACAACTGAGCTATGGGCACTGAGCCCTTCATTATCCTCTTACCTCAGCTTCCCAACTAGCTAGGACTTCAAGCATGCACCACCACACCCAGCTAATTTTTTCTATTTTTGATAGAGACAAGGTCTCACTCTTGTTTAGGCTGGTCTCAAACTTCTGAGCTCAAGCAATCCATCCACCTTGGCCTCCCAGAGTACTAGTGTTACTGGATGAAGAGGGTCTGGCTGGCTGTCACTGTCAGCCAATATGCAGAGATGGGTATAGATAGGTCCACCAAACCTTAGTTGTCAGAAGACCGGAGATTCTGGAGAATAGGAGAGCAGCCTCTCCAAAATTGTTTTGTTCTTCCATTTCCAAAATTACAGCTTTTTTTTTTTTTTTTTTTTTGAGACAGTGCCTCAAGCTGTCACCCCAGGTAGAGTGCTGTGGCATCACAGCTCACAGCAACCTGTCTCAGCCTCCCAAATAGCTGGGACTACAGGCACCCACCACAACGCCCAACTAGTTTTTGGTTGCAGCCGCCATTGTTGTTTGGCGGGTCTGGGCTGGATTCAAGCCCACCAGCTCAAGTGTATGTGGCTGGTGCCTTAGCCGCTTGAGTCACAGGCGCTGAGCTAAAATTATAGCTTTTTAAATCAAAATTCAAAGCAAAGACCACATCAACCCCTATTTTAAATAATAACCAGCATAACTCAGTGACCTACTACAACATTCCAAGTCAAAAGTTAATCTCCTGGGCGGCACCTCTGGCTCAGTGGATAGGGCACCGGCCCCATATACGGAGGGTGGTGGGTTCAAACCTGGCCCTGGCCAAATCATAACAAAAATAGCCCAGTGTTGGGGTGGGCGCCTGTAGTCACAGCTACTCGAGAGGCTGAAGCAAGAGTATCGCCTCAGCCCAGGAGTTAGAGGTTACTGTGAGCTGTGTGATGCCATGGCACTCTACCAAGGGTGACAAAGTGAGACTGTCTCTACATTAAAAAAAAAAAAAAAAAAAAAAAAAAAATTTAATTTCCTAATTCAATATAGCTAAAATAATAAAGATAGGCTTCTTTAGGGTGGGTGCTAAATTTACAAAACAATAAGAATGGGAGACAGGAGGTAAAGGTCACTTAGAACATGAACCCACCAGACCAGCTGTGTCATGATGGCCTCTCCTGCCTGACTCCATCGTATTCTCACTTCCTGTGCTTTCACTAAAGTTACAGGCCTGTGCACCACCACAGCCTACATCCAGTTTCATCCAAGTATACTCTAATTTCATAAACACTGTTGAAATCACCTTTTAAAACTCAAAGCTGAGGCCAGGTGTGGTGGCTCACACCTGTAATTCTAGCACTCGGGGAGGCAGAGACAGATAGATTGCCTGAGCTCACTAATTCAAGACCAACCTGAGCCAGAGCAAGATTCCCCCTCTTAAAATAGTCAGGTATTGTGGTGGGTGCCTATAGTTCCAGCTACTCAGGAAGCTGAAGCAAGAGAATTGCATAAGCCAAGAGGTTGCTGTGAGCTGTGACACCACGGCACTGTATCAGGGGTGACAAAGTAAGACTGTCTCAAAAATAAAATAAAATAAAATAAAATAAAATAAAACTCAAAGCTCATCCAGATTTTCTCTTGTTTATATCCTATAGTGGCTCCCTGTTTGAATTGACTAACACACTAAAGTTTCTGATCTTATATTATTTTTTATTTTATGTATGTATTTTTTTATTTATTGGACAGTTTCTTTTTTTTTTTTTTTTTTTTTGCAGTTTTTGGCCAGGGCTGGGTTTGAACCCGCCACCTCCGGCATATGGGGCCGGTGCCTTACTCCTTTGAGCTACAGGCACCGCCCTATTGGACAGTTTCACTATGTCACCCTTGGTAGAGTGCTGTGGTGTCACAGCCCATAGCAACCTCAAACTCTTGGGCTTAAGCAACTCTCTTGCCTCAGCCTCCCCCGTAGCTGGGACTACAGGCACCCACCACAACACCCGGCTATTTTTGTTGTTGTTGGTTCAGTTGTCATTGTGTTTAGCAGGCCCAGGCTGGGTTCAGAACCGCCAGCCTTGGTGTATGTGGCCAGCGATACAACCACTGTGCTACGGGCACCAAATCACCCTTATTAATTATTTTAAATGTGGCTTGGGTGACACCTCTTTCACAAAACCTTTTAGTCTCCACCTCAGATTAGCCTTCAGTTTATTCTTCCTCTGTCTCTGCCTTTACCTGGAATACAACACCTATTTTCTCTGGTTTATTTCCATCTTCTCCAAACCTCATAACTCTTTGAGACTAAAAACTATACCGTATTTTCTTCTCTCTTCTTAGCTTATAGCCTACAAAAGTTCTGGAATAAATCTGAAAACTTGCTCAGCACCTGTAGCACAGTGGTAGAGTGCCATTGCCTCACAGCTCACAGCAACCTCCAACTCCTGGGCTCAAGCGATTCTCCTGCCTCCGCCTCCCAAGTAACTGGGATCACAGGCACCTGCCACAACGCCCAGCTATGTTTTTTTTGGTTGCAGCTGTCATTGTAGTTTGGCGGGCCCGGGCTGGATTTGAACCTGCAAGCTCAGGTCTATGTGGCTGGCACCTTAGCTGCTTGAACCACAGGCACTGAGCTGCACACAGTATTTTTGTTGTTGTTTTTTTGAGACAGAGCCTCAAGCTGTCACCCTGGGTAGAGTGCTGTGGCATAACAGCTCACAGCAACCTCCAACTCCTGGGCTAAAGTGATTCTCCTGCCTCCGCCCAAGTAGCTGGGACTACAGGCACCCACCACAACACCTGGCTATTTTTTGGTTGCAGCCGTCATTGTTGTTTGGTGGGCCCAGGCTGGATTCGAGTGTATGTGGCTGGCACCTTAGTGGTTTGAGCCACAGGCGCCAAGCCATCAAATCTTTATAAAAAAGCCCATGAACACTTTAACACCTTCTCCCAATGTCTTAATAATGAGCCTGAAAAAGGTCATGTGCCAATATCTTTCCTATCACTTTCCCCAGAATACACCTATATGGCTGATATGACATTTGGATTTTCACTGTGCATTTGGTGGGGAAAGAAACTGAAGACAGTTAGTGATATAGCATCTGGATGGAAATGAAAGGGAAATTAGCCAAAATTAGAGGCACTTCTTCATGCTGGAGTAAGATTACCAAGTTCAGACAATTTTCATTATGACTACAAATGATCATTGTGGAAAGATTAGAAGATCTGGATTGAACATATTGATAACTCCTAGATAGAAAGGCACTTTTTTTTTTTTTTTGTAGAAACATTGTGTCACTTTGTCGCCCTTGGTAGAGTGCTGTTGTGTCACAGCTCACAGCAACCTCCAGCTCTTGGGCTTAGGCAGTTCTCTTGCCTCAGCCTCCTGAGTAGCTGGGAATATAGACGCCCACCACAAGGCCCAGCTATTTTTTGTTGCAGTTTAGCTGGGGTCAGGTTCGAATCCACCCCTTCGGTATATGTGACCAGGGTCCTACCCACTGAGCCACAGGCACCACCCAGAAAGGGATTTTTCATTAACACCTATATTTAGTGTATGAAAGTAAGATTAACAGCAAAACTATTTCAAAGGAAGAAGAAGGAGGATGAAGAGAAGAAGAAAATTAGGCTGAAGATATAGAGGGAAATAATTTACATAGCACCAAAAGATTAAATCATTAGTAAAAGCTAAAAAAAATGTTTTCTAATTGCTTAAAATGCATTCTTTTCAATTTCTATTTCCAACTTTTGGCAACTTTGCTTATAACCCATGTGTTACTTAACCACAAAGCATTATGGAAAATTAAAGGCAAATTAAAAAACAAGATATCAGACATTGCATTCAAGGTACTTCCAAATGAACCTAAGATGATTTGAAACCCACACACATATACAACAGGAGGATAAGATAATACAAAAATATTCTTCTTCAAGAAACAGCCTTGAGGGAAGAGCTGCACTGGGACCCGTGATGGGCACCCTCCTGGACCCTGGTAAGAGCTTCACAGGGACTCTCCCACACCTCCAGAAGAGCTGCGCCCTCCTGGACCCCAGTAAGAGCTGCACAGAAACCTGCTACCCTACCCACTGGCCCTGACCAGAAACTCTGGGGGCGGCACAATCCCACATCTTCCTTTCTGTCCCCTCCCAGCCTTCACACCACCTGCTCTTCTGGCCACGGACTCTGGTAGCCACGTGCCCTCTGGAGCCCTCCCTGGCTCTGTGGAGCCATTCTCCCGGCCAGAGACTGCTGGAGCCTTGGGCCCTCTGTGCCAAAGTCACTGGGCACCAGGCACTCCCAGAACCATGTGCACCACCCCCCGCCATGTTGCTGCATCCAGGGGTGTTACACCCTGGAGCTGCTTCCACAACCAGAACTCCCTGGCTGGGGCAGCCCCAGAAGAGCTACACAGAGTCACTCCCTACAAATATCCAGCAACAATAGAGTGATCCCCCCAGGTCTAATCTCTGAGAGACACCACCCCAAAGCTGAGGATAGCCAGAGGCAACAGTGAAAAACAATCATGAGATGAAATCAAAGGAAATACTCTGGCAATATGAATAATCAGGGTAGATCAACTCCCCCAAGGATCAATGGGACAGACACAGCACAAGATCCCATGCACAAACAAATAGCTGAGATGTCAGAAATTGAATTCAGAATCTGCATAGCAAATAAGATCGAATTAGAATTCCAAGTAGTAACCGAAAAAGATGTCTCAAGAATTCAACGAATTCAAAGACCAAATGACCAAACATTTTGACACATTGAGACAAGAAGTTGTAGCCCTTAAACATCTGAGAAACACAGTAGAATCCCTCAGTAATAGAATGGAGCAAGCAGAAGAAAGGATTTCTGACATTGAAGACAGAGCTTTTAAACGCTCCCAAACTCTCAAAGGGAAAGAGAAATGGAGGGCAAAAACAGATCACTCTCTCAGAGATCTCTGGGATAATTTGAAGAAAACCAATATTTGTCTTATGGGGATCCCCAAAAGCGATGAAGTGGCTTCACAAGGCACAGAGTCTCTTCTCCATGAGAATATGAATGAGAAATTTCCATACATGCCAAGTGATTCTGAAATACAGATAGAGGACAGTTTCAGAACTCCAGCACAACTCAACCCAAATAAGACATCTCCCAGACACATCATAATCAATTTCACTAAAGTTAATATGAAGGATAAAATTCTGAAAGCAGCCAGACGAAAGAAAACCATCACCTACAAGGAGAAGAATATTAGAATAACTGAAGATCTCTCTGCTGAAACCTTTCAAGCTCGAAGAGGATGGTTATTGACTTTTAATCTCCTAAAACAAAATAACTTTCAACCCAGGATCCTGTACCCAGCTAAACTGAGTTTTATTTATGACAGAGAAATTAAATATTCAATGACATTCACATGTTGAAGAAATTTGCCATAACTAAACCAGCTCTCCTGAATATTCTCAGACATATCCTTCATAAAGACCTGCATAACCCTTCACCACAAAAGTAAACCCACCAAGAAAATTTTGATCAAATTCCAACTTCCACAGTTGCAAAAGGATTAAAAATGTCCACCAGACTCTCAAAAGGTTTATCAATATTCTCAATTAATGTGAATGGTTTAAATTGTCCTCTAAAGAGGCACAGGTTGGCTGACAGGATTCAAAAACTGTGGGCGGTTTTCTGGGGCATGCAGGAATCTCATCTTGCATGAAAAGACAAATATAGACTCAAGGTGAAGGGGATGGTCATCTATACTCCAGGCAAATGGAAAGCAGAAAAAAGCAGGCGTTGCAATCCTGTTCGCAGACGCAATAGGCTTTAAACCAACCAAAATAATTAAGGATAAGGATGGACACTTCATATTTGCTAAAGGTAATAC
>CAUYPK010005869.1:0-20367 GCA_963574355.1 Loris lydekkerianus | reverse complement strand
AAAAAAAAAAAAAAAAAAAAAAAAATAGTTTTGAAGAGATGAAGTGAAACCAAAAAGGGTAGCAGTTTTCATTTGTATTGAAAAATGTGAAAATAAAATTGTTAACTGTTAAAAAAAGAATAAATAAATAAAAGTATTATATAATTGTTATGCCAATAGAAAAGAGAAAAGAGAATTATACAAAATAATTAAACCAGAGAAAGTAGAAAAAGAGAATGTGAGAGGCTGAATTTTACCCCATCCCTGCCCCCCTCCCATCCAGAGTCATATGGTGAAGTTGCCAGTGTCTCAGAAAGTGACTGTATTTAGAAATAGGGCCTTTAAAGAGGTAATAGGTAATTAGCATGAGGCCTAATCCAGTAAGACTAATACCCTTCTAAGAAGTGATTAAGACACAGTCACAGAGAGACTAGGTGAGGACACATCAAAAAGGCAGCAATTTGCAAGCCAAAGAGAAAGATCTCAGGAAAAAAAATGAACCTGCCAAAGTTCTGGACTTCCAGCCACCAGAATTGTGAAAAAATAAATTTTTACTGCTTAAGCCACCTAGACTATGTTATTTTGTTAGGACTGTTTGAACAAATTAATTGTGGGGAAAGAACAAAAAGAAACAGAATAAGTGCAATGATTACAAAACTGTTACAAACATGGTAGCTATTAATTCCACTACATCAATAATAATTTTAAATGTAAATGATATAAATAAAAAAATAAAAGATTGTCAGAGTGGATGAAAAGAAAGAGAATCAACTATAGGCTGTCTTTAAAAAGCCCACTTTAAAGACACATAAAGGTTAAAAATAAAGGAGTGAAGAAAAAAATATATCATGTTAACATCAACCAAAAGAAAACCAGAGCAGCTACATTAATTTCAGACAAAACAGAGGTCAAAACAAAAACTAAAATAATCAGACGTAAATAAGAGTACTACATAATGATAAACAAGTCAATTTTCTAGCAAGACATAGCAATTTTTAACATGCCTAATCACAAAGCATTGAAGTACATGAAAAAACTGATGAAATTATAAGGAAATATAGAGAAATCCACTATTACAGTTGGTGACTTCAACACTCCTTTTTCAGAAACTGATAGATCATCAAGCAGAGAAAAATTAGGAAAGATATAATTGACTTAAATAGCAACTTGATCTGATTGACTCTTAGAGAATACTACACCCACCAACAACAGAGTACACATTCTTCCCAAGCTCCTGTGAAACATTCATCAAGATAGACCATACTCTAGGCCATAATACCTACTCTACCAAATACAAAAAAAGAAAAATTATAAAATGTCTGCTCTCAAACTCAAACCACAGTGGAATTAAACTAGAAAAAGCTAGCAGAAGCATAGCTGGAAAATCTCATGATATTTTGTTAGGTCTGAATGGATGATCCCTGGTCCCCCAGTTCCCAGAACAAGAAGGAGTACTGGTAACCAAGTCAAGCTGATGACACAGTGATCACAGATACAGAGAAATCCCACATGAACAGTTTATTACAGGAAAAAGAAAGAAGATATGCAAAGTGAAAGTGCATAGAAGAAAGCTACACAAAATGACCCAAAGTGAAAATACAAAATGGGTCAGTCTCCAGTCCTGAAGAAAGACCCCAAGTTTGAGCACAGCTGCCTTTGCTCACTAGTTTGCCCCACCTTTCCCTTAGAAGGATTGGTTGTCTTGTTCCATATTTGGGGTGATTGATAGGTTGGAGTTGCTCAACAGATTACATAACAGGTTGGTGATGTAACAGCTTCCCTTTGTGGGCATGTATTTTCTCTAGAAGCCTTCATGAAAGCTACACCTATATATGCTAATTGGATGATAATGAGCTCTAAGACAGTTAAAAGTCACTAGGAACACCTTACCATGTATGCTTCCATCAGGGAACAGTTCCTTGCTGCAATTTGGCTCCTGCTCTCTGCCATTAGCCACTTCCTCGCTACCTGTCTATCCTCCACCAGTCCTAACAATTTAAAGATTAAACAGCATACTTCTAAGTAGCATGTGTTGAAGAAGAAATCTCAAGAGAATTTCAAAATATGTTAACTAAATGAAAATAAAAATGTAACTTATCAAAATTTGTGGCATTCAGCAAAAGTAGTGCTTATAGGGTAATTTATAGCATAAAATAAATGCACAAAAAAGAAGAAAGATATAAAATAAATAAATTAAACTTCTATCTACGGAAATTAGAGAAAGAAAAGCAACATTAACCTAAAGCAAGATAAAGAAAAGAAATAATATAGATCAGAAATTAATAACATTGAAAATAATAAAACAATAAAAAAGCAAATAAACCAAATGATGGCTCCTTGAAAAAAACAATAAAATTGGTGAATATTTAATAGTCTAACCAAGGAAAAAAAGGAGAAAAGACAGAAATGACCAATTATAGAAAAGAAAGAGGGGTCACCACTAATGATCTCATGAATGTTAGAGATAATAGAAATACTTGAACAATTTTACACTCACAAAAAAGGACCAATTCCTTGAGATACAAATTTATCAAAATTCACACAAAGAGAAACAGATCATCTAAGTAGGTTTATACTATTAAAGAAACTGAAACAATGATTAATAAACTTCCATAATCCACCCAGCTCACTGTGGCTCTTAGTCATCAGCTCTCCTACCCTGGTTCTGTGCTGCTTGGACACTGGGGCATCTCAACCCACTGGGGCATCTCAACCCACTGGTGCCCTTGCCACTATTGGTATAGGAGACAGCTATTGTGATCTCTTAAGCATATGTGGTATTAAAAACATGGTTGAGAAGACAAACATGGAATTTACATCTTACCTTTAGAGATGGACTGTAGAGAACAGGTTCTTCTTGAATATCAGTTCCCAAGTAACAACAGTGTGGCAAATTCTGGCAAAGCATCATAAATTTCAGCAAGGCTACAAAGCCATAGGATTCTCCCAAAGAGGCCAGTTTCTCAGGGCAGTGGTTCAGTGATGCCCATCATCTCCCATGATCAATCTGATTTTGGTTGGGGAACAATATCAAGATGTTTTTGGACTCCTTCAATGACCAGGACAGAGCTCTCACATCTGTATGTGACTTCATCATAAAAAACACTCAATGCTGGGGTTTTCCCCAAAGTTGTTCAAGCATGCCTGGTGCAAGCAGAATACCGGCATGACACCCTAAAGGAAGATGTGTATCACAACCACAGCATCTTCTTGGCAAATTTTAGCCAGGAAAGGGATGTCAATGTGTCCTACAAGAGAAACCTGATGGCCCTAAAGAACTCTGTGATGGTAAAAATCCTCAATGATTCTATTGTAGACTCTGTAGGTTTTCAGTGGTTTAGAGTCTACAGAAGTAGCCAGGGAAAACATTCCCTATGGAAGACCATCTTATACACACAGGAACTACTTGGGGTTAAAGGAAATGGGAAAAGCAGGACAGCTAATATTTCTGGCTACAAAAGGCAACAATATTAAGCTGTCTGAAGAACCATTTTATGCCCACATTATACCCTTCCTTGAATGAAACCCTTATAGTTTGCAACACAGATCAGAGAGCCCCTAACTCTTTCAAACCACATGAAAAACAACAACTAATCCTTCTTGGCTATCATCATCTGACATGCCCTACTTGGAAGGATCTAAGATCTGAATGTTATCCTTTGTTTTTATCCTTCTTTCCCTCCTATCACCACCATATAGTGTTAAATGCAAATTTAATCAGTTAATAACTGTGGAGATTGTTTTACAACCTTTTGTAAGGGTCAGTTGAGTTCAGTCCTAGGAAAGACAGCTTGCTACAGATCAATACCAGAACTATTCCCAGACCTAGAGGAACTGAACAAGTTAAAGCAATGAGATAGACACTCAGGGCAAATGTCTTCCTCAGGAAATTCTAGTCACATCGCAAGCAGAGAGAAGGTTAGTACCCAGCCTGGAGGTACTGATATTAAGCACTTTCTCAGTTTGGTGACGATTTAACCAGTGCTTGAAAAAGTATTATTGGATGTTTCTGCATAATTTCTTAAGACTTCTTTCCTCTCTGGGCATGTTACCTTTGTGCTGTCTTAGCAATTATTAGACACATCCCACAATTATTAGACACATCCCATCCATCTTGCCTTTGCATTACCATTTGGTCTTCTTTGGTGGTGCCAAATTCATTGTTCTGTCACAAGAGGAGGGAAGGAGCACTCAACTGGGTTGCTCAAGAGAAGAAACATCCGTCTTGTATAACCTAAATAGAGGGTGAAGAAAATGCTGGAATGAACTGAAAAATGAGAGAGTTGGTTCTTTAGATTTTATCCTTAACCAATCTTCCCTTTCTTGATATGACTTGTGGTCTGGATACCACAGTAGTAGTCAATGGCTTTAACAGACAATGGGAGGAAAAATATGAAGAGATGGGACTTTCAAACTCCCCCACACACACACCAAATCATTTACCAGCATACAACTATTTCTGATATGTTCTATAAGAAAATAATTATTTGCTCAAAAATCTTAGAAAATATTGCACACTCACTTTCTCCTTTTGAAGATTAACTCCTATTAAAATATCGAAGGATTCTGAGAATTTGTATTACAGTACAGAAAAGTAATTATAACCTACCCCCTGCTACACTATTTGAGCATGTAAATCATAGCCCCCACTCATGAAAGTGTATTAACGCTTCCTGGATGACTGTTCTGTAGAATGCAAGTTTGGAGAAATGATAAGCTATGCTTTGAAGCAAAGACCTTGTTAGTGTTGCTAAGTTTACCCTTTATGGCTTTTCTTTTCTGTCTTAAGCCTTTTTCTTCAACTAAAAGATAAGTATTAAGGGCAAGAAATGGGGGGTTGTGAAAATAGTTTTATGAGGTTGTCTAAAATAAAGAGTACTTTCCTTAAAAGGAAATTAATAAACTTACAAAAAGTAAGAACAAGATCCAATGGCTTTACTGTAAATTATGCCAAATGTTAAAAGAAGAAATATTGATAATACACAACCTCTTCCCAAAAATGGAAGCAAAGAGAACACTTCATAATCTACCCTATGAGACTAGAATTATCCTAATATTGAAACTAGGTAAAGATATTACAAAAAAGAAAAACTAAGAAACGATATCTATAATGTTCATAGATATAAAAATCTTCAACAAAAATTAGCAAACCAAAACAACAATGAGTAAAAAGTACTATACTCCAAAACCAAGTGAGATTTATCCTAGGAATGCAACAATGATTTAACATTTATAATCAGTTAATATAATATAGCATATCAACAGGCTAAAGAAAAAATTATATCAATTGATGCAGAAAAAGAATTTGACAAAACTCAGTACTCATTCATGATAAAAAAAAAAAAATACTCTCAGGAAACTAAGAATAAATAAGAATACAAAAAAAAAAAATCCTACAGATAGCATTATATTATACTTAATAGGAAGAAACTATTTGTTTTCCCTCTAAAATTGGGATGTAGACAAGGATGTATTCTCTCAATACTTCTATTCAGCTTTGTACTGAAACTCCCGGATAGTGCAGGCAAGTAAGAGAAGTAACTGGTATCCAGATTAGGAAGGAAGAAATAAAACTATCTTGGTTCACAGATGACATAGTAATTTTCTATATAGAAATTTCCTAAGAATCTATTTTTTAACCCCCAGAACTAATAAGCAATTATAGATCACAGAACAAATGGTTAATTATACAAAATTAATCAAATCATCATTAATCAAATCAAAAAAGCAATCTATAATTGCTTTTTGCAAATCAAAAAGCAATTATAGATCACAGAACAAAAGGTTAATTATACAAAATGTAATGGCTTTCCTATATGCTTGTATGAATGAACAATTGGGGTTGAAATTAAAAGCAAGCCACCAATTACAATGGCACCAGAGATATGAAATACTTAGGCACAAATCTGAGAAAATATGTAACATGTCTATATGAAGAAACTACAAAACTGAGACCAAAGAAATTAAAGAAGAGTCGAATAGAGAGATAGTCCATGTTCATGCATTGGGAAAAAGCAATATTCTTAAGATGTAAATTATTCCTAACTTGATCTATTGATTCAGCACAATTGCAATCAAAATTCCAGGAAGGTATTTTGTACATATTGACAAATTGATTCTAAAGTTCATATGGAAAGGAAAAAGACCCAGAAAAGCTATAAACTATTAAAGAACAAAGCTAGAGCACTCACATTACCCAATTTTAAGATTTATCATAATGCCACAGTAATAAGACAATATTGCATTGATGAAAGAATAGGCACAGAAATCAATGAATAGGATAGACAGTCCTGAAATGTACCCGCACAAATACAATCATTGATCTTTGACAAAAAAAGCAAAGGTGATTTAATATAAAAGAGATAATATTTTCAACAAGTGATTCTGGAACAATTAATTAAAAGTTCATATGCAAATAATAATAATAATAGACACAGAGCCTACATCTTTTGCCAAAATAAACTCAAAGTGGATCATAAACCTAAATGTAAAATACAAACTTATAAAATTTCTAGAAGAAAACAGCGAAAATTCTATGTGACCTTGGGTTTGATCACATAGTTACAACATTGAAAACATAGTGTATAAAAGAAAAATATGATAAATTGTATTTTATTATATAAAAACTTCTGTTTTGCAAAAGACACCATTAAGAGAATGAAGACATCGAGCAGCACCTGTGGCTCAGTGGGTAGGGTGCCAGCCCCATATACCGAGGGTGGCGGGTTCAAACCCAACCCTGGCCAAACTGCAATTAAAAAAAAAAAAAAGAGAGAGAATGAAGATGTGCTAGACTTGGAGAAGATATTTGCAACACACATATTTAATAAAGAATTGTATTTAAAACACTATATACAAAAATTCTCTTAAAACTAAATATATATATATATTTATACATATTATATTATAAATATATATATATATATATATATATACACACACAAAGAAACACTCCATATAAAAACCAAGCAAAAGACCTGATCTATCACCAAAGAAGATATGCAGCTCGACAAAAAACTAAAAGCATACAAGAAGATGCTTAGCATCATTTGTCATTAGGGAATGGAAAATTAAAACAAGGAGATATCACCATATGCTCATTAGAATGACTAAAATGTTTCTAAAAACTGACAATATCAACTGCTGGCAGGATGTGGAGCAACAGGAATTGTCATTCATTGCTAGGAAGTTGCAGCTACTTTGGAAGATAGTTTGGCATTTTCCTGCAAAGCTAAACATGCCCTTGTCATACGTCTTAGTCTGCTTATGCTACTATAACAGAATACCATGGACTAGATAAATCATTAAGAACATAAATTTATTTCTCACACTTCTGGGGGCTGGAAAACCCAAGATCAAGGTGCCAGCCTTTGGCAATGGCCTTCTCACTGCAGCCTCACGTGGTAGACAGCTGAAGGACAAAAGAGACAAAGCTTTAATTCATTCTTGCAGGTGTAGCCCTCATGATCAAAACACTTCGTGGTAGGTCCCACATCCCAGCCCTGGTGCATTTTGCATTAAGTTTCTAGTACGTGAATTTAGGGGAATGCTTTCAGACTGTAACACCATGTGATCCAGGAATCAAGTTCCAAGGTATTAACCCAACTTATTTCTATAATTATGTCCACATAAAAACCTGCAGATCAATGTGTATAGCAATTTTATTCATAATCACCCCTAATTTGAAGCAATCAAGATGTACTTCGATAAATAAATAGATAAAGAAAGTGGAGAAAAGGGAACACTTCTACAGTGCTAGTGGGAATGCAAATTAACACATTCCTTTTGGAAAGATGTATGGAGAACACTTAGAGATCTAAAAATAGATCTGCCATTCAATCCTATAATTTCTCTACTAGGCATATACAGAGAAGACCAAAAATCACTTCATAACAAAGATATTTTTACCAGAATGTTTTGCAGCCCTATTCATAATTGCTAAATCATGGAAAAAGCCCAAGTGTCCATCGATCCATGATTGGATTAATAAATTGTGGTATATGTACACCATGGAATATCATGCAGCCTTAAAGAAAGATGAAGACTTTACCTCTTTCATGTTTACATGGATGGAGCTGGAACATATTCTTCTTAGTAAAGTATCTCAAGAATGGAAGAGAAAGTATCCAATGTACTCAGCCATACTATGAAACTAATTTATGGCTTTCACATGAAGGCTATAACCCAGTACAACCTAAGAATAGGGGGAAGGGGGAAAAGGAGGGGAGGGAGGGGGGAGGTGGGCAGAGGGAGGGTGATTGGTGGGGTTACACCTGCGGTGCATCTTACAAGGGTATGTGTGAAACTTAGTAAATGTAGAATGTAAATGTCTTAATACAATAACTTAGAAAATGCCAGGAAGGCTATGTGATGAAAATGTGTCAAATGATCTATAAAACCAGTGTATGGCCCCATGATCGCATTAATGTACACAGCTATGATTTAATTAAAAAAAAATTAAAACACACACACACACACAAAATATAATCACTGCAAAAAATAAAATACATAGAAATATATTTAAGCAAGGAGGTAAAAGATCAGCACAAGGAAAAGAAAACACTGAAGAAAGATATTATAGATGACACAAACAAATGGAAAAACATCTTATGCTCTTGGATTAGAAGAATTAATAACAGTAAAATGACCATACTGCGCAAGGCAATCTATAGGTTCAATGCAACCTTTATCAAAATACCAACATTATTTATCAGAGAATTAGAAAGAATAATTCTAAAGTTCAAATGAAACCAAAAAATAACCCAAATGGACAAAGTAATCTTGAGGGGGGAAGAAAACAGCTGGAGGTATCAAATTACTTGTCTTCAAATTATATTACAAGGCTGTCATAACCAAAACAACACAGAACGGGTACAAAAGTAGACATAAAGATCAATAACAAAAAATAGAGAACCCAGAAACTAAGCCCCAGACTTACAGCCAATAGGTCTTTGACTAAGTTGGCAAGAACATACGCTGGGAAAAGGACATGCTTTTCAATAAATGGTGCTGAGAAAATTGGAATGCCAGATGCAGAAGAGTGAAACTGGATGCCTGTCTCTCACCATATACAAAAATAAACTCCAGATAAATTAAGGACATGAGTGTAAGACCTGAAACTATTAAAAAACTAGGTTTATAACTATGGAAACTTTTCTGGATATTGGTCTAGGCATAGAATTCATGACTAAGATCTCAATGGCACAGGCAGCAAAAACAGAAATAGACAAGTGAGACTTGAACCGCAAAGCCTCTGCACAGTGAAAGGAATAATCAGCAGAGTGAGCAGACCATCTACAGAGTGGGAGAAAACACTTACAAGCTATACATCCAACAGAGGATGAATATCCAGAATTTCCAAGGAATGCAAATAAATCTACAAGAATAATAACAACAACAAAAGCAAATAACCCCATTAAAAAGTGGAATAGGACTGTGCATAGACTTTTTTTTCAAAAGAAGACAAATGACCAATAAGCACATAAACAAAATGTTCAACATTACCAATCATCAGGTAAATGCAAATTAAAGCTAATCAGAATGGCTGTTCTTAAAAAAGGCAAAGGGGGGGGGGAACAGATATTGGCAAAAATGCAGGGAGAAGGGACCTTTCATGCAAGGTGGGAATCTAAATTAGTGCAACCTCTGTGGTAAACAGTATGGAGATTTCACAAAGAATTAAAAATAGAACTACTACCTCCCTAATGGAAACAAAAAATCAATATATGAAAAATATACCAGTCTCATATTTATTGCAGCACTATTCACAATAACAAAGATATGGAATCAATCTAAGTGTACATCAACAGAGGACTGGATAAAGAAAAGGTGGTACATATACTAAATGGAATACTATTCAGCTGTAAAAAAGAATGAAACCATGTCTTTTGCAGCAACGTGGATGGAACTGGAGGCCATTATCTTAAGTGAAACATGGAAAGACAAATACTGCATGTTCTCACTTATAAGTGGGAGCTAAAGACTGTGTACACAGGAAGCAGAGTGTGAACGATGGACAGTGGAAACTCGGACGGCTGGGGTGTGAGGGAGGAAGGATGGGAGGTTCCTGCATAGGCACAATGTGCATTGCATGGCTCTGGGGATGGCTGCACTCAAAGCTCTAACTTCATGATGCAATATCACTATAGCAACATTGCATACATGAATGTATACACATAAAAAATAAATTTAAAAAAGAACTTGGAATCCTGACACATATAACAAAATCCTGAGCTCTCAGTGCTATGCCTTGGGGTAAACATTTCTTTTTGTATATAATTTTCTCAACTACCTTTTGAGGTAGTATTATTACTATTCCCACTTTAGAGTTGAGAAAATGAAAGGCGGTTCTTATACTTAGCCTCAGGATTCAGGGATGCTCTCAGCCCCTGTGGGTGCTGACTCACAGATCCAAGTGTGTCTGCACATGGACACGTTTTTCTTTTCGAATAGCTGATGAGAGTCTTTCCCCAAAGCAAGACTAAACTACCCTAGGATCCCTCGCCCGGAATTCTCAATTGCTTCTCATCTAAGCTTTTCCCTGCCATCAAAATGGGAATTATATTTAGTTCTTCAGGACTAGAAAGTCACAAAGGTGGCATCAAAAAGAAGATTTGATATTTGGACACACCAAGAGGAATAGTCTGAATCCCCCCCGAAAGACTGATGGTATAAACAAAGTGCTGCATTAAAGAATACCTTGGAGGGAATGCAAATTTGTGATGAGAAGCATGGAAGTCTACAGGCCAGAGCAGCTGGATTATTTCCTTTTTTATGGCATCCCCAACACCAGTAAAGAGTAGCGTGCTAGGTTTCCTGGACTAGCAAGAATAAACACAATGGATAACCAATGCTGTAGTGCTTAAAAGTGTCACAAATCAGAGAACTTCTCTGGCTACTAGACCTCATACCACACCTGTGATATCTGTGAAAGGCAGGCATCTATTAATTTTTCTTTTCTTTTCTTTTCTTTTTTTTTTGCAGTTTTTGGCTGGGGCTGGGTTTGAACCCTCCACCTCCAGCATATGGGGCCAGCGTCCTACTCCTTTGAGCCGCAGACGCCTCCCGTCTGATGAAGTGTAAGAAATAATGTGGGAGATGCCAAGACAATAGTTCAATCTGAGGCAGGCATACTGCTCAGCTACTTGGACAATAGACTTGCCTCAGTGCTTGTGAGTTTTTTGGTCCCGCGCAGTGCTTGTGAGATTTTTGGAACTGTAGCATAGCAGGCCTCCTGGGAATGCTAAGAATATAGTGTCTTCCCAGAACTGATGACACTGGCCACCAGCCTCACAGACATACGTACCAGCTATTGACATGCCACACAACCCTCAGATGCTTTCAGTGTATTCAGTTGTCCGCCTTGGAGAGACTGAAAATATTACTATTGATTTGCCTTGGTGTTTAATGTGGTTGTTAAATTTTAAATCCCTGTACAATGACCAATACTTTGGATAGTACTGTAATTCTTCCAGGCTTATCATCTCTCCTGAAGCTTGACTATTTAGTATTTTCTATAGCATTAAATTCCAGACAGAGGACACAAACACTTAATAAAATAACTTCCCATATGCTTTCTCATAATGGTATCAACAGGAAAAGACAATTTCTCTCATTGAGCTTCTCTGCAGACATTCTGCTGGCTCTGAACATCTATCTTTTCTTTTCTTTCTTTTTTTTTTTTTTCTCATAATGTGCTCTTGGCATACTTACTTTAATATTGCTAGTTTGAGAGTGCTGTCTTTTTTATCCTTGTCACCAAATGTGATATTTTGAGCACTCAAGATGCACTGCAAGCTGGGATAAACTGATTTATATTGAGACTACAATGGCAAAGCATGTAAGATCATCTACCTCTTTGAAATGAGCCTTTTGGAAACAACTTCATCTTGAAACCGTCTCTGGCTAGTCTATACATTTTTAAACAGGCACTCAGTATTGTGCCAGGGAATACTTCCTTCACCTTTACTGCTTATAAGCCTAGTGGTCTGGGTGGGTACACACCCTCACAAAAAAGGATGCAATAATTACATCTTGCCCTTGTCACAGACTGCGATCTCCACTATTGCACACACCCCTTATACAAGACATTAGCGAACACGTATCCCATCAGAGAGGAGCTGTCAAAGGTTTTTTTTTTCAGTGTCCACCAGCCACTTTTCAGTCTGGATAAAGGGTGTCAGCTTGGTAAGGGGCTGAGCGCAGCAGCCATCAGGATATTCAAGCTGACCTAGCTGGAGGGGGCTGGATGCACAGTGAACCTGGTGCAGCTGAAACCTGCTCCTGTGTGAGAGTGGCATGTGCAAACCAGGACAGATGGTGGGGTCAGTAATAAGGAACTGTTTGTTGTTGCAGACTGGAGGCCATTTCTCCTGCCAGCATGACTCCACAGATTTATCCTGGCATTGGTGACCAAGGGGAGACAAACAATGTTGTTCAACAAGCATTCTGAAAGCTAGCATATGGCCAGAAAGGAATCTCCGGAGAGGACCACGATGTGTTGTGTTGTGCTACGCTATGGTAGTATTGCTCCTAAGCAGTAGGGGGCATGGTGAGTTCATCCAGTTAGAAGTATAAATAGAAGAAACCGAGACCAGCAGGAGAGAGAATCTGGTGGGTGTGTGAGCTGGTGAGCAGTTGTGTTGCGCGCTGCTTATGAGATTATTTGCTTAATAAACAGCATGAGTTTCACTTGTTTGCATTTTACTCCCAGAAAATATTCATGTAAGTTAGGTTCCAGGGTGACAAAGTGTTGATAATTTTTGTTGATTTAAATATACATAGGAACTAATAAGAGAGAAGCATTAATGATGTTAGTCTAGAAGCTTAGTTAATTGGGAGTCTCTGGAGGAGTCACTCAAGATGGCGTTTGCTAATTAAGGCGATGCATTTTCCAGGGATCCCAGGAACCCAGAGCTCTTCTGCCTTTACGATGGCTCATGGGTCGCTGTGTGGCAGGAGGGACGACGGGCTTTTGCTGATTCTGCTCCTGTGGCTGACTCGGTTTGATGCATTTCATTTTCATGACAAAGGCTCGTGGGTAGTAAATATTAATTATCATATAAAACACAAAGGTAGTTACATGTGAGAGTGGCATGAGGCAGATGGCATTTGTTTAGGAATCTGAAAGTTTGTTATTGAGTTTGGTCTTTTTGGGAGAATATTTCTGGTTAGCTTTGTGGACTCATAAATCTTAATTCACGGTGCAGATTTATTTCCTAAGATAACTAAGATAACTAATCCCACGATGTTAGGAATCCTGGGATTCTGCTGCCCCGTTCTGATCAGTGCCAGGTCAGGATCATCAGTGATGAACACATGAAGCACCTCAGGCCCCTTCCCCTCATTTCTGATGCTATAGCAGGGTCTCCCTAATTACAAATGGATTAAGCCAATGGGTTTTTAGAAAATTGCAAAGTACTTTTCAGTCTTCTGAAAAAAAAGTAATAAAAACTCAAAAAAAAAAAAAGAATCATACATTCTTAAAATGGTTTCACACGTGAATATTTTAAAGTGAAATCAACATGTTATAAGAACTTAATAACACATCTTCTAGATATACAAAAGAACAATGGAACAGTATCACACATAAAGATTGGGTTGTATACCTGAATCTTTAAAGATCTTGAACTTCTAGTATTTAAAACCTCTTTCTCTACCACTTGGTTTAACCAACTGAGGTACCATTATATTTTGGTTTGAAGGTTATTTCTATACTAGCAGATGTTTCTAGCCTTGAAAATTTTTTCTATGTTTATAAGCAATGGATTAAAGGCAAAAGCAGAGATTGAAAGCACACATTTAATAGCACTATCATAATAGGATGTCATAGAGGTTTCTTAGTCTTTGATGGAGCCCAAGAGTAAAAGAAATGTTGGCAAATGTCCTTCTTTCTAAACAGGATTGGGTAGGATTTGGTGACATGGGATCCAAACTTATTGTACAGGTTTAAGATCTTGCTCTGGGATCTGCGAAGCTCTAAAGAAAGGCAGAGAAGATACTGCAAAACAAACAAACAAAGGCTGATTTATTGTCAGCCTAGGAAAAGTGCTGTGTTCGCTCTCGGCTTCAGAGTCTTATATTTCCCCTCCCTCCAGCCACGTGACAGGAGTCAATCTAAAAGCAGTCAGGAGTAGGGTGCTTGCCTAAAGAGGTGCCTGGTGTTTTTCACTCTGGACTACATGTTTGCTATTTGCAAAAATCTGCCTTTCAGGATAGTTACTGACTGTACTGAGAGCAGTCCTAGCAACCTGGACATGGACATGCCCCTGGGTGTTGGGGTGGGTCTCCAGGGAGAGTGTGAAGGAGCAGGCTGATGTCCGACTACTGCCTCGAAAAGTTTCCATGTGGGAGGTTGGCTGTTGGGCTTCCTGATAGTAGGGCCGGACATAGGAGGTCATTTTGGAGACACTGTGGACATCTGCTGTGAAAGGACTATCTTGAAAATCCTACAATGGAGAGGTGATCCCAGTAGAAAGAGGCTTGAGGGGTAAAATGCTGAAGCACAGGGAATCCTCATGGGCAGAGGCCGAGGGTATCACCAGGGCTAGACAGTGGTGAGGGGGGATATCTAACAGTCCCACAGAGGTATCCTTTAAGAAAAAGAACTACCTTTAAGAAAAAGAACTAACACTTGAGCATCTGCTCTGCTTGGGTTGGTATCAGCACCAAACCCATATGAACACCATATAAGCATCTTTTAGTCCCATATGCTCCCTCCCTTCCCAGGACACTGGAAGAATCAGAAATGATACAGAGACAGGAGAGACGGGAGAGCAGGGAGGGGAAGAACATCACAGACCCAGAACACCAGCCTTTCCTCTACTGCAGCTGTAAGGGCCAAAGCAGATAACAGGTGCATAGCAGGAGAGCTAGACATTTCCTGGCTGGTCTCTGTTACTTGGGAATTCTCTAATGCCTGAAAGTGATCAAAAAAGCTCTGGGATTTTATCAAAAAGCAAGAAAATGAGCCAGGGTGGGTTGGGGGTGTGTGTCTGGGAGTGAACAACATGGCTTCTGGCTTATCCTGACTGTGCAGCTCATTCAGTAAACTGTCTTATCATTTTCCCCCAATATTCAAGTAATTATTTTTGTGTGCGTATGTGTGTCACACCAGCAAACCAAATTTAAGTGCAGCTGAGAGTGGGCCTTTGGTCTGACAGGTTTGCAGACATGTGGAGGACAGGGTACGTTCATTCCTGAGTACCTATCGCATCAGAAAACCCCGTCATTACAATCCAGTAGAGCAGAACAGTGAGTGCTAAAGAAGCACCTGACCCGGCTTCACGCAGGCTTCTACGTGAATTTTCTCATGCAATTTCCAGCACATGATAGAAGCACGTGATGATGCACATCAGATGGCACTGGGAATGTGGGGAGCAGAGAGGGAGAGGTGTGCAGAAGATGACCAACAGATTCCTGAGAGAGAAGAGAACCAGGGTAGCGCCCGAGGACAGCTGCTCCTCCTGTCCCCTGTCTCTCCTCTCTGACATAACCACCTCCTCTTCTCTCTGCCCGCTCCACTCCAGACATACTGTTCTCTGCTGACCTTTAGGCCTTCTCACTGGCTGTTCCTGCTGCCTGGAAATTTCTTCTCCCAGATACCCACGCGGCTATTCCTCACTTCCTTCACACCTTTGTTCAAATGCCACCTTCTCTTTATGTTTGGATAGTGTTCCACGGCTTTGTGTCTTTGGTATTTACCTGGGTAGAGGTGAAGAACAATCTCCTTAGCAAAGTATCTCAAGAATGGAAAAACAAACATCCCATGTAGTCAAGACCAATTTGAAATGAGTAGATGGCTCACATGTGAGAGGAGAACAGAATTAAATTCAAGAAGAGGGGACAGGGGGAAGGGGAAGGGACTCAGTGAGCCCCCAGCTAATGGGTACAAGGTCGGGGTGTATGTCACACCTCCTGAGTGAAGGCCTCAAAAACAAATGGACTTTTCCTAACAAACACAAACGATGTAACCTCATCATATGTACCCTTCGATTAATCTGGAAAAAAACAAAACAAGGTAAAACAAATGGCACCTTCTCTGTGACGTCTGTACTCACTACTCTCGGACCTGCACACTGCAACCTGTCTCCTCTGCCTTCTCACTTTTCCTTTCCACATAGCCCTTATCACCTAACATGCGGTCATTCACTAGCCTGATTATTTAGTTCTATCTCCCTTACTGAAATATGAGTTCTGTGAAAGTGGATGGGTTCTTTTTCACTGAAATCCCCAGTGTCTAGGACAGTGCCTGGCATCTAGCAGGGATTTAAGTTAGCTTAGCTAATGAAGAATGACTACAGGTGACCAGCAGTTTCTGTGTCGTATTGATTGGATTCCATGGAGGCATCACAGTAGGCAGGGAGGAGTTACTGACATCTTGGCCACGGAGCTGCAGTGCATTTCCTACCCAAATCAGCATTCTGAAGATTCTAAAGCCACACTCAAGAACTGCTTAGGGACTTTCAAGAACAAAACAAAACAACAAAACAAAACAAAACCCTAGCTCTTTTGGATCCCTCTTCGTTTGGCTGTTTGAGTAACATGCCCTAAATTAGGCTTGGAGGCACTCAAGGTTTATAATTTGTGCCTTGTTCTATATAATGCAGGGAGGATAGGAATTTAGATACTAATGGCAATTAATTCAAAATGGAAATAGAATCCATTTTGATGGTTCCTCAACTTATATTCAAAGTTCACTGGACCATTTTTAGGAAGAATAATCATACCACATAGCGGGTCTTCAGTGGGACTTCGCCAAGTGTTTCCACCATTACATGAAAAGAACTAACTTGAGAATTCTGGAAAGTATATTTTAAAGAAACCTTAATTTTAAAGACAACTTAATTAGAGAAGAAGAAGAAACTACCTTCTTTCATGTAATATTGCACATACAGAATTGTAGATACATGAGGATCTGTCTATTTCTCAAGGCCCAAGGGAAAGAAATAAAGAGAAAAGAAATCAAACAAAAAGAAACAGGAAAGATTCCAGAGATATTTTCAGTTACTTTTTGAAGAAGTTATTCTCAGGAAAATACACCTCTCCTGATTGCCGTACTTTCAAAGTCCTTTGCCTTCTCTCTTTTCCTTGTCACATAGCCCTGGTGTCAGATTTACCTCTCTTATACTGGTTTCACTTTCCTTCATCAGTAGGAGACTCAGAAAACTTACTCTTTTTGCAAAACTTTGCCTAATCATTTTTTATTTCTTTTTAAGTAGCAATTCTTCCTTAGCCTTTCTTGGTTGGCTAAAAATTTAATCTCTTCTATAAACTGAATAATGTCACTTCTTTATTCTGTTCCTGATTTTGCTTTTTGGAACTTGAATAATGTTAATTCTTTAAAACCTGGCTCTTCCATGGTTATTTTGATGAATTACTTGATCAATAATTCTTTAGAGGCTCATATAAAACGTCCTAAAGATACTGCTTTCACTTTTAGTCTTTCTCTCTACAAAAAAATGTATGTTCACTATGGAAAATTGAGGATCTATAGAAGATAAAAAGAAGGAAATAAAAACTATCCAGAATTTCTGCTTTCAGAAATGTCTTTTAATTTATAGATATTATCATCAGTCTACAAATGTCCTTTTGAACAGAATTGTCATATTTACATATAGCTTGGTTTCTTGCTTTTAAAACTTAATAAGTATTCCTGAGGGCTAGTATGTATTATTTTAAAATTATTACATTTATTTTTAAAATAGGTTACTTTCATTCTACCAGGGATATTTGAAACAAGGTATATTTTCAAATTCCCTTTTAGTAGAACAGTTATATAGGAATCCTTGGGGTGTCCTGGAATCTAATTTAAGCACATTGTAATATCAAATGGCCAGAGTGTGTGGGAGAGAGAACAGTTAACCAGTTAGAACAAATGCTTTGAACTGCAAAATGAATTCACCCAGGAAAGTGACTTGATGACCACTAACTATTACTGCTAAAGATGTCTGAACCACTTGTCTACAGGCAGAAAGAAACGTAATGATGAGTGAGAAATTTAATATCATACACCAATTAGACAGACCCTCGACCTAGTGATTCAGTGTAAAACTTTACAAAACGGTAAATATAATCCTCATCTCTTTTCCACAAGGAGTTTCTCAGATTTTAAGTTTTCCAAACACAGAATTAAAAAAAGTAGCTCTTTTTAGTCACATGAAATTTTTACCATACCATATTAGTTAATTCATTAATTCATTTCCTTGTACTTTTAGTTCCTTAGTTAGTTCATTTGCTCATACTTTCAGCTTTTGAAGTATTTTAAACTAAAAAGTATTTTGAAAATGAATTTTGCAGCCCATCATTGTAAAGCCATTTCTTATAATCCATCTTGGAAATTGCATTTCTCCCAGAATTCGGGCAAAGAGAATTATTCTTAATAAAGGTATAAAAGCTGCCTTTCTGTGTCATCAAGAAGAGTTGTTCATGAGCCAATGATCATGGATCCCACTATTGGACCAGTCCTTCCCAGGATCTTTCTAACATGGGAATTATTCTTGCATGATTCTCTGTTCATAAGACTCCAGTGTGTATAATCATCAAACAAATAGCCAATAAAGTATAAGTCTCAGGATAACTGCAGAACTGGATTTTGACTCTCAGACCTTGAAAAATATTCCCTGACTGTAAGACCTTTTCTAATTCAAGCGACTTTTTAAAGCAAGAAGATAACAAATGGGTAGGCTTCCTTAACGCAGACACACAGGCAAATGCCTGCCTTTCAGCTTTTCACAAAGATAGAAGAAGAAGAATCTGTTATGTTCTGGGCAATCAACTGGAACTCTATTAACTGGCATAGGAAGTAAGCCAAACTATAAGTTCCAGATGTCAAAGGGAACACATACACTCAAGAAATGAAAGGTGAAATCACAGACCCCAAACAGAGAGAATAAGAAGTTACTAGTCATTCTACATGAAAAGTTCATTTTGACATTTCTGTCATATTAACAATCTGTTCCTGCTTTGGTGGCCTTGGGAGAATGAACTGCAGCAGTCACCAACAACCTTGCTAATTTTTTTCCCCTGAAGACTGTTGGGTCTTTTTCACCCTGCAACTTTTGCAACCTGTGTAAACGTATATTCTCATCTCTATATCAACTATGCTACAATCAACACAGGAAAGTTGCACAAAGCAATAGGATTGTTGAGATTTATGACTGTGCTTCATAGACCTGTCATTTGAGTCATCATGAAACAGCCACATCTCAGAGTCACATGCTGTGCTTTGAGCTTATGTTAGATCAAGAAGGCAGAGAACTTGAGTCCATCACTATAACCTGAGGCAGCGAGGAGGAGTGATGGATGAATTATTCTTAGATGAGTTATCATTTTTTTTCTTACAAATTACATTCTTATCCATGCAGAAGTGCCAAAATAGTATTAGTTCTCTCACTAAATTTAACAAATAAAATAGTATACCTTTCAAGGTGGTGGCTAAGTTTGGGCAATGTTGAGAGGAGGCTGAGAAGCAGAGATGTGAATATGGCACAGGGTGGTGGTGACGGTGGCGGTGGTGCAAGTGTACACCATTAATAGGGGAAGACGTCAAAAAAAATGAAGCATAATAATAGTGCAATTTATCCTTGCTAAACGTACTGCAGTGTGCTATAATTAAATATGAAAACCTAAATTTATCTCTATGTTCGGTTGTCATTAATTTAACAGGGAGTGCACATGTTCTAATCTAATGGCTGATTTTTTTTCTTCCTCCATGTGCAGCATATTAAAATGTATATTAGCCTCAAGGTGCATAAACACAAAATAATAGACCAAAGGTTTTGGCCTGTGGAGAAAAAAAATCCATGCTCAAAGGCCGTCAAGTAGCTGTGATGCAGGGGAGACACTCACTTAGCCTCATTAAGCCAAAGCTCTCTTTTGCTTGTCTTTTGTTCTGCATGACAGCAGCCTCTTTGTTGTATAATAATTCATTCCAAGTTCGTTCCAAGCTACCGAAACTGGTGAACTGTGGCCATTTTAATGAGAAGTATTGGTGGTATGCATAATCTGGAAGCCACGTGGGCCAGACAATCACAGAGCACCGCAGCCAGCAAAATGAGATATTGTCGAAATCACAAATTTGTCAAGTTGTTTTTGGACAGGGTATTATAATAAGCACTAAAATATGCATCCTATTCCTCTGCATCTGCCAGTCAAAGATCACTGTAATGAATGCGTGCTGCAGGGTATAACCAGGTCGTTTTCCTAAGTAAAACAAACCACAGAGTACAGAGAGGAATTATATGTTTTTTTTTTTTTTTTTTTTTTTTTTGGGGGGGGGGGTTTTTTTTTGTTTTTTTTTTTTTAAATTCTTTTTGAACCAGGTTTTCGTTTAACCGGGATTTGTGGGCCGATCGAGAGGTGTTACAACATTGGGTGTGGTCCGCGGGG
>CAUYPK010005868.1:0-14317 GCA_963574355.1 Loris lydekkerianus | reverse complement strand
GTAACAGTTTTTTTATTACGGTAAACTTAATTTTTTTTATACATTTAAATACATGATTACATTTACAATACATGATTGTTTGATATACTGTATACCATTAACATACCACATTAACCCATAGTATTCAATGGCAACTTTAATGAAGTGAATAAACCATTTAAGACAGTAAAGCATTGTAAATGGTTAAAAATCCTGAATCCTTATACTCCCAAACCCCTAATTATAAGGATTCAGGATTTATAAACACTTATTTACAAGACTTTACTGCCTTAAATGGGGTTTTCACTTAATTAAATGTGCCATTAAATATTGTGGGTTAAATAGTTGAGTGGACTACAGTTCAGTTCAGCCGCCTACATCTTCAGCTCAGCCGCAACTTGTGGACTGAGCTGAAGCACCACCCCCTCAAGCAGACAGCAGAAGACGACTGGAGACTACGTGCATTTGATTAGGTGCGTGCGCACGGAATCAAATAACCTGTAGGACCTGAGTATAAGCCGAGTTCGGGTTTTTCCGGCACAAAATTTGTGCCGGAAAAACTCGGCTTATACTCGAGTATATACGGTAAATGAATTGGAGAAAAAGAAACAATACAAGGATTAACGAAACAAAAAGTTGAAAAAGTTGGTTCTTTGAAAAGATAAAAAAGCTGAGATTCCTAGCCAAGGCCAGTCTGCTGCCATAGCAGGTGGATTCACTAAGCACAATAGCTCCAGCTGGCAGTACCACTTCCTGTCAATTTATCCAACTTCTGCCAAGGTTCTGAAATGCCAACAATGGCAAGGCCTGCACCTCATCTGTGAAGGAGGATGCCAATCAAGAGATGAGTTCTCTGGCCTATTCTAACCTGGAGATCAAAGATCACAAAACAGTGACAATTCTGTACTACCTTAGGATAGCCTCAAACAGAACCAAGGCTAGTGGGGCTCCCACTAGTTCCTCAGGATCTCTTTCTAATAGGATCTCCTACTGCCACCCCTCTCCCTTCAACCTCCACCCAGACCCTCACATGCTGGCCAGCATGCAGCTGCAGAAACTTAATAGCCAGTATCATGACATGGCTGCTGCCACTCTGGGCCAACCCTATGAGGTGAGGCCCCTGTGAAACTAGGGTTTGGGCCACTTTGAGGTATCATCTAACTCCAATAAGATTAACCCACATCACAAAATCCTAAAAGTACAGATGTTGGCATAGATGCAGAGAGAAGGGAAGACTTCTACACTACTGGTGAGAATGCAAGATAATACAGCCTTTTTGGAAAGAAGTTTAGAGAATACTCAAGTAACTAAAAGTAGACCTACCATTTGATCCTGAAATTCCTCTACTAGGTATATACTCAGATGATCAAAAATCATTTTACAACAAAGACATTTGAACCAGAATGTTTATTGCAGCCCAATTTATAATTGCCAAGTTATGGAAGCAGCCCAAGTGCCCATAGATTCATGAATGGATTAACAAATCGTGGTATATGTACACCATGGTATACTATGCAGCCATAAAAAAGGATGGAGACTTTACATCTTTTATGTTTACCTAGATGGAGCTGGAACATATTCTTCTTAGTAAAGTATCTCAAGAATAGAAGAAAAAGTATGCAATGTATTCAATACTACTATGAAACCAATATATAATCACCTACACATTCATACAAATAATAAAACACAAGTATAGTCCAGAAAGAAGGAGGGATGAGGAGACATAGGGGACAGGAGGGAGGAGGACGAGAGAAAGGAGGGTAGTTGGTGGGATCTCACCTACTGTGCACAATGCAATGGTACCTTACTAATCTATTAAGAGTTACTAATCTATTAAGAGTAGAGTATAAATGTCTTAACACAATAAGAAAATGCAGTGAAGGCTATGTTAACCAGTTTGATGAAAATATTTGAAATGGTATATAAAACCAGCACACTGTACCCCATGATTGCATTAATGTACACAGCTATGATTTAATTTAAAAAAATTAAGTAGTTTTTATATTTTTAGTAGAGATGGAGTCTTACTCTTACTCAGGTTGGTCACCGGCCTCAGCCTCCCAGAGTGCTAGGATTACAGGCATGAGCCACCATACCTGGCCGTAACTGTTGTTTTTGAGACAGGGTCTCACTCTGTTGCCTGGAATGAGGGCAGTGGCATCATCATAGCTCTCTGCATCCTCCAGCTCCTGGGCTCAAGCAATCCTTCTGCGTTATTAGCTGGGAGTAGATGGGACTACAAGCATGGGACTATAAGCATGCACCACAACACCATCTAATTTTTAAAAATTTTTTGTAGACACATGGTCTTGCTATTGCCCAGGCTGTTTTTAAATTCCTGGCCTTAAGCATTCCTCCCACCTTAGCCTTCCATAGTGCTAGGTTGTGAGCCACCAAGCCTGGCCTAGGTTCACAAGATTCTTAAGCATGCCTGGTTTCAACTGTAGCAGCTTTAGAGTAAGGTGAGTTTTTAACTCTCACTATTATTTTATTTCATAAATTTCTTTTTTTGGTCTGCAAGGGTATATGACTAAAATAAGATTCTTTGGGGTCAGATTTTTTTGTTTTTTATTGTTTTCATTGCTCTCAGCAGAGTGTTGTGGCGTCACAGCTTACAGCAACCTCCAAGTCCTAGGCGACTCTCCTGCCTCAGCCTCCGGAGCAGCTGGGACCACAGGCGCCTGCCACAACGCCCATCCATCTTTTGCTGCACTTTGGCCTGCGCCGGGTTTCAACGCTTGGTTTATGGGGCCGGCACCCTACCCACTGAGCCACAATTTTAATTAAAATTTTAATTAAAATTTAGATTTTAATTAAATTCATACTATATTCCATAGCCATGCATGTGTGCTCTATAGACAGACATTGCCTTTTGTTCTTTATTAATTCAAAAAGATGTTGCTGATAATTTTGTTCTTAAAGTTTATATTAGAATTTTGTTGGGAATTATCCTTTTTCTTATATTCCTCACCAGTACTTAGCATTGATTCCCCTTAGGGTTGTGGGAGTAGCCTTACCTGGGCTTTTAGATCAGCATTTCCCAATATAGAATAATAGTTTTTCAAAATGATCCATGAAAACCAATTTTTTGCAGTGCATTTGTTTGGGAAATAGTGTGTAAGATAGCTCTCCAACCTATACACTATTAGATGGACACTATACTATAACTCTCAGATATACCCAGTGCACATTATAGTGGGGGGATTTAATTCTTACGTGAAATTAAAATCCTATTTTAAACAAAAGTCCTAATTTTGTTTAACCCAGAAATTCCTAAATTTACTTGAACAATTGCCACTTTTTCCATGGGTTATCTATGTATATTAGCAATAACCCTTATAAAATGCACTTCTAGCACAGTGGCAATATGTCACTAATCCTTACTAACTTTGCAGTTCTTAATCTGTTCCAAATAGTCATGTGGCTGGCTTCTAACATTTTCATACACCCTTGTACTTGAAAATTGTCTCCTGCTTGTGTTAGATTATGATCCCTTACTGACTACAACACAAATGCTTTATTATCTATGCCTGTGATTCTTGGTTTTATGTGAAGGACAATAGAATATTAATTTAAGTCACTTGTGGGAGGAGGCAGATGGTGAGACACTGATCACTTTACTGTCCTAGAAACCATAGAAAGGAATTGTTCTGTATGTGTCCTGATTGATGGCATTCTACCCAAGAGAAGAGTAGGTTTATATACGTTTTAAGGATAAGCCTTCTAATTAAAGAATAACAGATGACCTCTTTTGTCTTTGCCTGCTTACCTCTGAAGCAGTCATCAAGCTTTCTGATACGTGGTGCCACACACGTGAAATATCTAGTGCGCTAGCCACTAGTTAACATGTGGCCATTGAATACTTGAAATGTGGAGCTAAATCAGAGTGTGTTGTGTTTTAAGTGTGAAATACACACAGGATTTCAAAGACTTAGTATGAAAAAAGGATCTAAAATATCTCAGTTTTTATATTGACTTCATGTAAAATGGTACTATTCTGATATCCCAAAATGTTTTATTTAAAGTAGTTTTCTTTTTACTTCTTAACATCATTACTCTGTCATTAAAGTTTTCTTATGTAGCTTCTATTAAATTTCTGTTGGACAGTGAGATTATAAGCACATTTCCCATGAACTGATAGGTCTGAGACCAAGCCTCATTATTCAGGCTTTTATAAAATTTTTGGCCCAGGGAAAAATTCTGTTTTAAAGGGTATGTGTGTGTGTGGGTGGGGGTGGTGTGTTACCTTTTGGCCTAAGAACAAATGAATTTTAATTTCATAAATCTCTTTGAAGCATCCCAAGGAGAGATTATTAGCAGACATTCCTATGTGGAATCATGCTTTAGGCATAGGGAGAAAGATGAAAACTAGATCTTTCTATTTCCATTGATAACTATTCTACCCTTAAATATATCTTTTCCTCTCTGAAGCATCATTTGAACATTGAGATTAATTTATCATTCTTTGATCTTCTTAAGATAGACAGCCTTCTACATTGAAACAGTTTAGGTTAGGTTTTCTTTCTTTGATTTTCTTACTGCTTTGTGGGAGAGGGTTGTATTAGCTATCAAATTGATTTTCATTTTTTTTGTCTTTATGAGACAAGTTCTGTGATTCTTGGGTTTAAGTGGAGAACAATAGGACATTGAACTTGGTGACTTCATTTTTTGGATCAGATTTGGGATATGCACCCTTTACTGCCCTAACAAACCCTAGAAAAGAATGTACATCCCATCTCATAAGTGTACCTATGGGCCACTTCAACTGTAATTTTAAGAAATATTCTTATATTAATTTAGATGAGACATTAGCAAGGTCTGCACATCAAGCATCATTGCCTGAAGTTGCCTTCTTAGTGGAAATCTCATTTTAAAGTCAGTCCTCTATAGTCATTATCATCTTAGTTTCCTTCTTCGCTTCTTTTGTAATCTCTAATAATGAATTCTGTGTATTGTTTTAATGCTCTTCAGTGTAAAAACAACCTGACCATACATAGCAGATCACCTATTGGTGACACCTAGGTACAAATAAAATGAGATCACTTATCTTATTCTCTTTATTTTTTTTTTCCAATTTAAAGATTTGCTCTACCTCTGACCTTGTTTTTCATAATGTAACATCAGAAGATAACAACCTGCAGGGCTGTATGACTATTCTGAAATATGCAGGGGGGGAAGTAGAGTTATTTTCCTCACTGGAATGTCCAATGATGTTATTTGGCCCTGTGTTTTAGCTTGTTTTTAAAATTTGATACGTTTGTAAAAGTTTAAACAATATGAAAAATTTAAAAAGCTTTTTAAAAGTTTTCCAAGACAGTAAAGCCTCAAAAATGTCACCTCCCAGAGAAAGCAGTCATCCTTACAGATGGGGTTCTGTTTGCATGCACGTATCTCATGTTTCGTTTCATTATTTTTATGGGGACTGTTACTTGTCTAGGCCTGTCATGCCCATATTTGGAACCTGTGGCTACCTCTACAGTATCAGCACTAGAGGGCATTGAAGCTTAATAAAGAATATATGAGTTGAAGCTAGCCAAAATCTTCTTCCTGCTCTGTCTGACAATATATAATGTTTTTATGGAGAAGTTCCAACGTGGTGAGACTAGTATACAAAATACTCTTTTTCACTATAATCCCACTATAAAAAAAGGGCATGATTATCAAATATAGTATGTCCATAGCAGCATTTTTACTGGATAATAAGACCAAATCAAAATCATTTTGTGAGTGGGCATGGTGGCTCATGCCTATAACCCCAGCACTTTGGAAGGCATAAGTGGGAGAATCACTTGAGGCCAGAAGTTAAGACCAGCCTGGGCAATATAGTGAGAGTTCATCTAGACAAAAAATTAAAAAATTACCCAGCCATGGTGGTATGTACCTGTAGTCTCAGCTACTCGGGAGGCTGAAGTGGGAGGATCTCTTTAGTTCGAGGCTGCAGTGAGCTGTGGCGACACCACAGTACCCTAGCCTGGGAAACAGAGGAAGACCTTTTTCAAAAAAAAAAACAAACCCCAAAATGTGTAACTTTACAGATATCATTTAACTTTTTTGATCGTCAGTTTTCTTATCTGTAAATGAAAGGTTACACTAGATGTAGTTTCATGTAGTAAATATTAAGAATCTATTACATACTTGCTATTACAATATGGCTTTTGTGTAATTTATCTTGTTTAATTTTTAAAAACAACTCTAGAGGAAGTGTAGTATGCCTCTGGGGAAAAAGCGGTTCACCTAAATTAAGGACATATAGCTACTCATTCCCAAACTGGAATTCTTTCTTTTTTTCCCGGTATATATATCACGATGTTTCTTAATAGATAAGTTTACTTGAAGATTTCTTTTTAACTTTAAGAAGTATATTATGTAAGCAAAAGCCTATTATTTTGCCACATACTTGAATCCTTTTGATTCTTTGAACTTTCATTATCTACCTAAAAATAACTCATTATAATGTAAAAATGAGTCAGTATAATTTACACTTTCAAATACTACTGGCATACTCTTTCAGTATCACTCAGTATTTGCTTAAACATTGATGATTCCTCAGCAGACATTGATTATAGGACTGAATCTGATTGTAAGTTTTCTATATAGTCTTCTCTTGTAAAGCAGAAGGTCTCAAACTAGTCTCTTAGTTCTAGGACTACATGGTTGATGTGCTTTTTTTTTTTTTTTTTTTTTTTCTTTTTTGAAAGGTTCCGTTAAGTACTTCCCCTTTTTAAAATGGTATTGTGAAAAATTTCAGTTGTACACAAAAAGGGAGAAAATAAAGTGGGCCCTCATATCTTTATTATTCAACTTTAACATTTAGTTTTATAGCTGATCTTATTTACATAAAACCTCAGGTAGAATTATTCATTGGTAATTTTGGAGATAACCCCAGGCATGCCATTTTACAGTTTGTTTAAATCTGTATCCTCACACTGATGTTTGCTGACATCTCTTAATCTATAGGACCACTTTAAAATTTTTCTTGCTGTTTTTTATTTTTTGAAGAAACTGGATTATTTGTCCTATTGAGTCTCCTGGTCAGGATTTTGATTTCATCCTTACAGTGCTGTTCAGCAAATTCTCCTTCCTTCTCTAATTGCTTTAAATTGGTAGGTAAGAACACGGTTCAGTGTTTTGGCAAGAGTGCTTTGTAGGTGATGTTAATCCTTCCATTGGGAGGCAGAGCCCTTTCACTTTAATGAAACACTTCTTTGACTGTTCTGAACTAGACATCATAAGGTTGCTATAGGAAGCTATTTTTCTGTTAAGGGCCACTTAGGCAGAAGTCTTCCTAGGTCTCATTCATTTTCTTTGTTTTTCATTGTCTCTGCCCACCCCCATTTGAACTTAATTACAAATATAGATCCCAAATGACTACAGACAGTCCTAGAGTTACAAACACCTGACTTATGTCAACTTGCACTTACAATTGGAGGCTATTAGAGTAAGTCCCCAAGTTACAAACATCTGACTTACCAACTTAAGTACAGTTCTCACGAATGGAGGCTATTACAGGTAATAGGTAGATGCATCCTATAATACCATCCATTGGTAATATTCCAAATTACATACAAATTCAACTTAATAACAAACCTATAGAACCTTTCTGGTTCATAACCCAGAGACTGCCTGTATTCTGAATGGTAACAAATCCGGTATATAACTAGACATCTTTTGCCATTGTTCTAGCTTTCCTCTGATGCTTTTAGCCACCTTCACTACAGGAAAGATTCATCTAAGTTGCTGTATGAAGTTGTCAATAGGCTTTAATGAACATTCTACAAAAACTTAAAATAATAAATGATACATAACATGTCACAATTTTCTGGACTGTGAATTCATCACCAGCAGTGCCATATTCTCATCCTGGGAAGGAGAAAGCAGAGTCTATATCCAGTTGCATATGACCATCATCTTTGCCTCTTGTATTCCAGAATCCTGGAAAACCCATCTTCCTCCAGTATACCCCCTGAATTTCTTTTAATACCCTTTGACTTGTATGGGTCTCAGGTTTAGTTTGCACCAAAGACCATCATGCTTCCTTCTCTCTCCTTTTACTTTCTTCTATCCCTCCTTATGTTAACCACACAATTGTAACTGCCTAATATGTAACAGCCAAAAGGGCTAGACTTAAGAAACAGGTTACCAAGACATAGGCCTAGCCTAAAATGGAAAGAATGGACCACTGGGACTTCTGGTTGTTTATTTAAAAAACAAACAAACAAACAGAAAACCCATCACATTACACTCAGACCACCTTCCTATCCACCCTAGCTGTTAGAATTATTTTTAATTTTTTAACTACATAATAGTTGTATATATTCGTAGGTTCCATGTTGATGTTTTGGCACACAATGTTACTTAAATCAGGGTAATTGCAGTATTCATCACTTCAAGTATTTATACCAATACCTTAACTATGCTATGCTATCAAATATTGTTCACTCTAATTATCTAACTATATTTTTGTACCTGTTATCCATCCCCACCTTATCCTACCTCCCACTATCTTTCCCAGTTTTTGTACTTTCTGTCTCTGTGAGATCAGTTGTTTTTAATGTGAGTGAGAACATGTGAGATTTGTCTTTCTGTGCTTGGCTTATTTCACTTAGTATAATGTTCTTCAGTTCCATTTCCATCCATTTTGTTACAAGTAGCAGGATCTCATTCTTTTTATGGCTATGTAATATTTCATTGTGAATATGTATCATAATTTTCTTATGTTTATCTGTTGATGGGCACTTAATTTGGTTCCAAATCCCAAATCTTGGCTATTGAGAATACTGCTGCAATAAATGTATGAGTACAATTATCTTCTTGATATTGCTGGATCATATGGTAGTTCTATGTTTTAGGTTTCTGAGGACCTTCCATTCCCTTCTTCATAGTGGTTGTGTTAATTTACATTCCTACGAATGGGGGTGAGGATGCCCCTTTTCTCCATGTCCTCGCCAGCATTTATTATTGCTCATCTTTTTGATAAGAGCAATTTTAACTGGGCTGAGACAATATCTTGTAGGTTTGACTTGTATTTCTCTGAATACTAATGATGTTAAACATTTTTTTATTATGCTTGCTGATCATTTGTATGTTTTCCCTTTGTTGTGTCTTCTCGTATGTTTCCTTTGCTATGTGGAAGCTTTTTAGTTTGATGTGATTCCATTTGTCCAGTTTCAGTTGTCTGTGTTTTGATAGTATTCCTCAAGAATTCCTTGCCCAGACCAATGCCCTGAAGCATTTCCCCAATGGTATTAGTATTTTGATAGGGATTGCATTGAATCTGTAGAGTTCTTTGGAATATTGTGGGCATTCTAACAATATTGATTCTTCCAATCCATAAGAGTGGATTATCTTTCTATTTCTTTGTGTCCACTTCAATTTCTTTTGTCAGTGTTTTATAGTTTTTATCACAGAGATCTTTCACTTCTTTGTTTATATTTATTTCTAGGTATTTTATTTGTAGCTATTGTAAATGGTATTACTTTCTTATACACGTTGTTTCCTGTTGGCATATTGATTTTGTATCCTGCAGCTTTACTGAATTGTTAAAAATCAATTCTAATAGGTTTTTGTGTGTGTAGCCTTAGGTTTCTTTAGATATATGATCATAATCATTTTCAAACAAGGGTATTTGATGTCTTCCTTTCCAATTTGCATTTCTTTTTCTTTTCTGATTGCTCTAGCTAGAACTTCCAGCACTATGTTGAACAATAGTTGTGAGAGTGGGCATCTTTGTCTTGTTCCAGATCTTAGAGGGAAGGCTTTCGATTTTTCCCCATTCAATATGATACTAGCTATGGGTCTGTCATGTATGGCTTTTATTCTATGGAGGTATGTTCCTACTGTCTATAGGTTTTTGAGTTTTTATCATGAAGGGGTGTTAAATTTATCAAATGCTTTTTCAGCATTCATATGAATCATATGGTCTTTGTCCTTCAGTCTGTTGATATGCTGTATTGCATTGGATTGGTTAACATAAATGAACCATCTTTGCATCCTGAGATGAATCCCACTAGGTGATGAATAATTTTTTTTAATTTCAGATTAATATGAGAGTAGAAATGATAAGGTTGCAGTTTAGATAAGGTCAATGAAAAAATGTTTTTAATGTGTTGAATTCATTTTGCTAGTACTTTGTTGAATACTTTTGTGTTTGTGTTCATCAGAGATAGTGGCTTATGGTTTTTTTTTTCTGTTGTTCCTTTGGTGTTGATATCAGGGTGATAACAGGGCATATATTCCCTTCTTCTCAATTTTTTTAGAATAGTGTAAGTAGGATTGGTATTAATTCTTGTCTGAAAGCAGAATTCCCCAGGTTGCATGTGTGTGAGAGCTTAGCTATTTCTTCTAGTTTTCCAAATCTTGGCATGTAATTGTTCATAGTAGTCTCTAATGATCCTTTGGGTTTCTGCAGTAGTAGTTGTAATGTTTTTTTTTCATCTCTCATTTTATTTATTTACGTCTATTTTTCTCAGTCTTGCTAAAGGTTTGTCAATTTTATTTCTTTAAAAAACAACTTTTCATTTCCAATCTTACTTGGTTCTTCTTTGATCTCTTTAATGTCTTCTACTAATTTTGGGTTTGTTTTGGTCCTATTTATCTAGTTCTTTAAAGTACATTGTTAGGTTGTTTTTTCTAAGCCTTTCTGCTTTCCTATAAACTTTGCTTTTATTGCCCCTCTTCCTGATTTCCCGTAGGTTTTGATACATTTTCATTTTCATGTGTTTTGAGATTTTTTTAATTTCTTTCCTAACCTCCTCATGGACCTCATGTATGTGGCTGGCATCCTACCCAGTGAGCTACGGGCACCACCATTGAGCTTCTTCACGACAGTTATTAATATTTATTAACTGGTCATTCAGGAGCATGTTGTTTAATTTCCATGTGTTTCTATAGTTTCCAGTGTTGTTCTTGTCTTTGATTTCTAATTTTATTCCATTGTAGTCAGAGAAAATACTTGGTATGGTTTCAGGTTTTTGTTTTTGTTTTTTTTTTTTAAGACTTGTTTTGTGGCCGAACAGCCTAACAGACGGTCTGTCCTTGAGAATGATCCAGGAGATGAGGAAAAGAACATGTATTCTGCAGAGGTTAGGTAAACATTTTGTAAATATCTATTAGACCCATTTGCTGTATAGTGCAGATTAGATCTGACATGTTCTTACTGATTTTCTGTCTGGATCATCTGTCCATTGAAAGTGAGTGTTGAGGTCTCTAGTAATTATCATATTGGGATTTCTTTATGGTTCTGATAATATTTACTTTTATATCTGGATACTCCAAAGTTGGGAACATATATGCAGCATTTCCCAAAGGTCACCTTCAAAGTCAGCATACATAGGGAAAATGTGAAATTGTAGTTAAATATACGTTTATTTTCAAAATATTCATTATAAAATTTTATAAAATACTTTCAAAATATTCTTTACATGTTCGTCAGCTCTTTTAAAAATTTTGTAATGAATATTTTGGAAATAAAGGTACATTAGCTACAATTTCACATTTTACCTGTGTATGACAACTTTAGGGTAGATCTCTAGACACCCTGTAGTTTGAATTCTTATGTCCTCCTTGCTGAATTAACCCCTTTATCATTATGTAATGTCCTTCTTTGTTTCTTTTTATAATTTTTATCTTGAAATCTGTTTTATTTGATTAAAGTATAGCTCCTCCTGCTTGTTTCTTGTTTTATATTTACATGGAATATCTTTTTCCTTTTCTTTATTTTTATTCTATGTGTCTTTATAGTTGAAATGGATTTATTGTAGACAACATGTAGTTGGGTTTTGTTTTTTATTCATTCAGCCACTCTGTTTTGATGGGAGAATCTTTTAGTTTTCCTATTCAAGATGTAAGTGGTTTGTATACCATATTTGTCTCTACAAATATAGAGAATTCCATATTTGTGTACTTACTGTTACCAATGAGTTTTATTAACATCCTTTGCTTTCATAATGAAGAATGCTTTTTAGCATTTCTTGTAGGACTGGTGTGGTGTTGATGAAATCCTCCAGCTTTTGTTTGTCTGGAAAAGTATTTATTTCTTCTTCATGTATGAAAGAAGTTTTTGAAGGATATACAGCGTTAAGTTTTTGTGGGGTTTTTTTTTCCTTCATCATTTTGAATGTCATGCCTCAAATTTCCACTGAGAATTCTGCCATATATATCAGAGCTCTTTTATGTTATTTTTTCCTCTTTTTCTTGCCTCCCTTAGGACCTTTTTAAAAATCTATGATCTTTGAGTACTTAATTTAAATTAAATGCCCTGAGATAGCCTTGTTTGGGTTGTATCTGATTGGTGTTTTACAACCTTCCTGTACCTAAATATTGCTGTCTCTCCAGGTTTGAACAGATCTGTTATTTTTTCTTTGAATAATCTTTCTACCCCAATATTTATCTATCTATCTTTATCTCTCTCTCTCTCTCTCCCTCCCCTTTAAAGCCAATAACTCCTAGATTTGCCTTTTTGAGACTATTTTCAGGATCTTATAGATGTATGTTATTCTTATTTTTCTCTTCTGATTATGGTGTTTTCAAATAGCCTGTCTTTAGGCTTGCTATTTCTTCTACTGTTGAGAGACTCTGAATATGTGTTTCAGTTTATTGAATGAATTTTTTTAGCTCCATAATTGCTACTTGAAGTTTTAAATTATTTCAAGCTCTCTGTTAAATTTCTTTTATAGGCTTCTGATTACTTCTCTGTGTTATCTTGAAGTTCATTGAGCTGCTTCTTTTTCTTTTTTTTTTTAAGATAGAGTCTCATGCTATTGCCCCCAGTAGAGTGCTGTGGCTCACAGCAACCTCAAACTCTTGGGGGTTAAGTGATTCTCTTGCCCCAGCCCCCCCAAATAGCTGGAACTATAGGTGCCCGCCATAACGCCTGGCTAGTTTTTTTGCTACAATTGTCATTGTTTTAGCTGGCCTGGGTCGGATTCGAAATGTCCAGCCTCGGTGTATGTGGCTAGCATCCTACCCAGTGAGCTACGGAGCGCCACCATTGAGCTTCTTCACGACAGTTATTAATAATTCAAATTCTTTGTCTGAAAGGTTACGTATTTCTATCACTCCAGCATTGGTCACTGGTGCCTTATTTGTTCACTTGTTGAGGTCATGTCTTCTTGGATGTTCTTGATGCTTATAGATGTTCATCAATGGGCATTGAAGAGTTAGGTATTTATTTCGGTCTTCACAGTTGGGGCTTGTTTGAACTTGTCCTTCTTGAGAAAGCTTACCAGGCATTCAAAGAAAACTGAGTGTTATGATCTAAGTCTTTGGTCACTACAGCCAAATCAGTGCTGGGGGTGCCCCAAGCCCAGTAATGCTGTCACTCTTGCAAACTCCTAGTGATACTGCCTTGGTGGACTTGAATAAGATACAGGAGAATTCACTGGATTATCAGGCAAAGTTTCTTACTCTTCTTCTCTCACTCTCTTTGCTAGGCTATTGGAGTTGGGGGAGGCGTGATGTGGCAGTCCCTCAAGGCCACTAAAGCTTTGACTCTGCCAGGTCATACCTGAAGCCAGACCAGTTTCACCCAAAGTGATGATGACTGTTGCCTGGCTATCTCTGATGTTTATTCAAACCACAGGGCTCTTTAGTCAGCAGGCGGTGAATCCTACTAGGGCTGGGCAGGGTGTTTCCTTCTGGCCCATGATCTGTCTAGAAATGCCATCCAGAAACTAAGGCCTGGAATCAGGGGCTTCAGGAGTTTGCTTAGTACTTTATTTTACTGTGGTTGAGTTGGTACCCAGATTACAAAGCTAAGTCCTCTGAAGTCTTTTCCTCTCCTTTCCCTAAGTGGAAGAATACTTTCCCTGAGCTGCACTGCCTGGAGTTGGGGGAGGGGTGACACAGACACTGGCTTGTCTGCTGCCTATGGTGTCTCTCTGGGTCATGTGCACCTCACTCCTCTGGCTCTGAGCCAGCAGGGCCCTAGGAGATGCCAGAAGACTGCAGGCTTTGTGGCCTGGCTGCCTTAAAGAATTTATTTGAGGACCCTGGCCACTTTTTTTTTTAGCGGGTGGTGGGGCTAGCCAGACTCAGGTTTTGGTTTGCAGTATTTCTCTCGGGGCAGGCTGGTCCTAATGTTTGTTTCCTCCATGGGTGCTGGCAGAATTCTGCCCTGTGCTGTGTTCCCCTGTGACAGGGCATCCCTGAGTTCCAACGCAAAGTGCCACAATCACTTCTCCATCTTCTTGGCCTACTGCAGGGGTGGCGAACAAGTTCGACACAAAGAGCCAAAATTTTAAACTGTGAGAGTCAGAGAGCCACACCACGCAGTAACCTGCCAAAACAGACAAACACTCACACAAAAGCATATAATTTTAACAATAATATATTAAACACA
>CAUYPK010005866.1:0-11246 GCA_963574355.1 Loris lydekkerianus | reverse complement strand
TTTGAACCTGCCAGCTCCTGTGTATGTGGCTGGTGCCCTAGCTGCTGAGATATAGGCACTGGGCCCTGATTAATATTCTGAAGTGGCTTCCTATAATCAATTCTGCAGTTATCATTCTTTTTTCTGATTCATATTTTGGAGCACTGACTATGTGCTGGACACTGCTTGGTTCTGGGAATCGAACAGTGAATATGATAGACAAACTTGCTGTTCCCAAATGAAAGTTCACACTCTTCTTATTTTAACATACCAGGCCCTTCATGTCATTCTCAACCTACTTTCCTAGCTTTATTTCTTTCTATTCCCTGTTACTCACCCCAAACTTTAAAATGTTGTGTTCTTTTTTGGTTCTGTGGCCTTTCAAATACTGTTACCAATGTCTTTAAACCCCTACCTTCACTAAGTGTCACATGTGATAGGAAGTCTTCTTGGTTTCCCTAGTCTGAGTTGAACTTCCTTTATATTCCCATAGCACTTTTGCAATGTCTATATGTATTATTGTATTTTTTTTTTTGAGTGTCAAGCTGTCGCCCTGGGTAGAGTGCCGTGGCATCACAGCTCACAGCAACCTCCAACTCCTGGGCTCAAGCGAGTCTCCTGCCTCCACCTCCCAAGTAGCTGGGACTACAGGCACCCACCACAACGCCCAGCTATTTCTTGGTTGTAGCCATATTTGTTGTTTGACCGGCCCGGGCTGGATTTGAACCCGCCAGCTCAGGTGTATGTGGCTGGCGCCTTAGCCACTTGAGCCACAGACGCCAAGCCTATTATTGTATTTTAATTGGTGATTTTCTTGTCTTCTCTAATAGAAAGTATCTGTTAAGAGCAGGGGGCATTTCTTTCATTGCTGCATTCCCACTATCCAGTGTAGTACCTGAAGCCTAGTAGGTGTTTGAGAGATGTTGAATGATTGAATGGAGAAGAAAGGGGAGATTGAAGAGACAAATTTTGAAGCAATGAATGACTAGATTTGAGACTTGCAAACTTGATGATAGACATGATAGTGAAGGTGACTATAAAATCAGTATGATTTTAGAGTTCCTTCCTGGGACTGGAAGGCCTTTATTGTAAATGTGGTAGTATGAACTGAGGTAGGCTCTGGAAGGAGAGACTGTAGCTATCTTTTGAATCAGTCATAGAATCATTCTTTGTAGTTGTCATTGTTGTTTAGCAGGCCTAGGCAGGGTTCGAACCTGGTGTATGTGGCTGGCACCTTAACCACTGAGCTATGGGCGCTGAGCCACACAGAATCATTCTTTTTTTCTTTTTCTTTTTTTTGAGAGACAGAGTCTCACTTTGTCATCCTTGGTAGAGGGCCATGGTGTCACAGCTCACAGCAACCTCCAGCTCTTGGGCTTAGGCAATTCTCTTGCCTCAGCCTCCCGAGTAGCTGGGACTACAGGTGCCCACCACAATACCCGGCTATTTTTTTGTTGCAGTTTGGCCAGGGCTGGTTTGAACCTGCTACCCTTGGTATATGGGGCCGGCGCCCTACTCACTGAGCCACAGGTGCCGCCCCATAGAATCATTCTTTTTTTTTTTTTTTTGAGACAGAGCCTCAAGCTGTCGCCCTGGGTAGAGTGCTGTGGCATCACAGCTCACAGCAACCTCCAACTCCTGGGCTTAGGCAATTTTCTTGCCTCAGCTTCCCGAGTAGCTGGGACTATAGGCTCCCACTACAACGCCCGACTATTTTTTTATTGTAGTTGTCATTGTTGTTTGGCAGGCCCCAGTTGGATTTGAACCCGCCAGCTCTAGTGTATGTGGCTGGCGTTTTAGCCACTTGAGCTACAGGCGCCAAGCCCACAGAATCATTCTTAATACCACCTGTCCTCCTTTTCTCAGTCAATTTTTTCATATCTTTCAGGTGCAGAACTTGGCAGTGAGGAACCAACAAGCCTCAGCCCAAGGGTCCCAAATGCAAGGCTCCACTCAGAAGGCCATTCCTCCTGGAGCCTCTCCTGTCTCTAGCCTCTCCCAGGCCTCTAACCAGGCTCTAGCTGTGGCACAGGCCTCTTCTGGGGCCTCAGGCCAGTCTCTCAACCTTAGTCAAGCTGGTGGAGGCAGTGGAAATGGCATCCCAGGGTCCCTGGGTTCAGGTGGAGGTGGCCAGGCCCCTGGGGGTTTGGGTCAATTGCCTTCCTCAGGAATGGGTGGTGGGAGCTGTCCTAGGAAGGGTACAGGAGTAGTGCAGCCTCTGCCTGCAGCCCAAACAGTGACTGTGAGCCAGGGCAGCCAGACAGAGGCAGATAGTGCAGCAGCCAAGAAGGCAGAAGCAGATGGGACTGGTCAGCCGAACGTGGGCATGAACCTGACACGGACAGCCACTCCTGCGCCCAGCCAGACACTTATTAGCTCAGGTAAGGTATTGCCCCTCGTAATGGCATTCTCTCAGGACTCATTTGAAATCTTCAGAGTACATTTCTTTGCCTTCTTTTTTTCTGTTTCTCTTGACCCTAGAGTGTGGAAGAAAAGAAAGTCATATCAGCTTTGAACATACTAGTTCAGGGATAGGAGGAAAGGTAACAGATATGGATCTTAATCTGTTTCCATCAGGCAGCCATCAGCTTACAAGCTGCCTTGTCTACTTTCTTAGGCCCTGAGTTCTTCAGTTTGTCACTCTACCCATTCATTCGCCCAGGCTGGTTGAATTGCCTCCATCTTTGAAAAGCTTGTATAACTACAACCTAGCATAAAGGATAGATTCTTTCCTCACTTTTTAATGGTAGGTAGTTGGTCCAGTGTAGAACAGATATAATACAAGTGTCTTAGAACACGTAAGCAAACAGAGCCATGGTTTAATGTAGCCAACTTGTGATCATCTATCAATGACAAGGTTACAAAAAGAATAAATAATAATAGTAACCCTAAATAGTTTATATTTGTTTTCACACTGTGGATAGGATGTAGTTAGATGTGTGTACTGATATAGTTAGATGTGTGTACTATACTTGGGAATGTTGACTTTTGCCTTGTTTGTGTAGCACCTTACTTGTTGATATATTTGGATAATTTACTCACAAAGAGTAAGAGTTAATTAGTTATTACTAGTACTTAGTTACAATTAGTTATAACTAGTACTAGTTAATTAGTTACTACTAGCACTGTAGTCATTGACATAGTTGGATAATCTTACCCACAAAAATTAAGAGTTAATTAATTACTACTAGTGCTAAGTACTAGAACTTAATAGTACTTGCTAGCTATTATAGCACTTCTGTATCCAAAGTGCTTTCATATTACATAGATTGTGCTCTGAACTGTCTGGTAAAATATGGTGGGGTAGAGATGGTCAAACTTAGTTTATAATAGAGGAAACTAAGGCTAGAGCCTTCAGCTGCTGACTCTTAAGCCTTGTTGGATATGACATAAACTGTAAAGACTGAGGCATTTATGAAAAGATGTTGTTATCATTAACTGTAGGTCTTTCAGTGAATATTAAGTGCTTCTCAAGTGTCAGGCACTGTGCTAGGTTCTAGGGATGTGAATGTGAATAAAATGTGGACTCAGACTTTGAGAGAACTGCGTGGGGAGACAGCCATTCTTTACTGAGTACAGAGTAAAAGGATGTATTGTTTAAGTATGGCAAAGATATAATAAAAACAAGAAATTACTGAGGAATGTTAAATGATTGAGCAAGGGAACTCTTTCTTTGAGATCTTTAAGACTAGAGGTAATTGGCAATGTCTGGTTCAATGGAAAGAATATGGACAAGGTGATGTCCAAGTTCCATACAGGATAGATTTCCATTCACTGTATGATTCTAAAACTAGGTATGCCTTGGACAGATGATTTCCTTTTAACTTAGAGTGATTATTATTTTCTGCTCTTTTTTTTTCTTTGTTCCATTCTGGGACTTTTCCTACAGCCACCTACACACAGATCCAGCCCCATTCATTGATACAGCAACAGCAACAGATCCACCTCCAGCAGAAACAGGTGGTGATTCAGCAGCAAATTGCCATCCATCACCAACAGCAGTTCCAGCACCGTCAGTCTCAGCTCCTCCACACAGCTACACACCTCCAGTTGGCCCAGCAACAGCAGCAACAGCAGCAGCAGCAGCAGCAGCAGCAGCAGCAGCAGCAAGCCACAACCCTCACTGCCCCTCAGCCACCACAAGTCCCACCTACTCAGCAAGTCCCACCCTCCCCGTCCCAGCAGCAAGCCCAAACCCTGGTGGTTCAACCCATGCTTCAATCTTCACCCCTGTCCCTTCCACCTGACCCAACCCCCAAGCCACCAATTCCTATTCAATCCAAACCGCCTGTAGCACCCATCAAGCCTCCTCAATTAGGAGCTGCTAAGATGTCAGCTACCCAGCAACCTCCACCCCACATCCCTGTGCAAGTTGTAGGTACCCGACAACCAGGTGCAGCCCAGGCACAGGCTTTGGGGTTGGCACAGCTGGCAGCTGCTGTCCCTACTTCCCGGGGGATGCCAGGTTCAGTGCAGTCTGGTCAGGCCCATTTGGCCTCCTCCCCACCTTCATCCCAGGCTCCTGGTGCTCTGCAGGAGTGCCCTCCTGCATTGGCCCCTGGGATGACCCTTGCTCCCGTGCAGGGGACAGCACATGTAGTAAAGAGTGGAACTACCACCTCCTCACCTGTTGTAGCCCAGGTCCCTGCTGCCTTCTACATGCAGTCTGTGCACTTGCCAGTAAGTGATGTCTGATGGTTTTGAGGGCACTATCATTATTTAGAGTGGACTTGGGGTTAGTAGAAATAGAGCTGAATATAATAGGAGAATAAAGAGGTTAGAAGATTAATACTGGTATTTATTTTCTCCTTTTGTAAGAGAGAGAGACCTTAATGTATATAATATCCTAGCTTCTTGCTCCTAAATTTGTTACTGAAATCATTCTTGAGTTTTGGGTACATAGAAAGTTAGATCAAGATAGTCTTAACAAGTTAGCCATAATAAGTAGATCAAGATAGCCTTAAAGCTTTGGAAAAATGGAAGTTCTTCATTGGTCCATAATGAATACAGGATCTCAAGACCTGGGTCAGGATTAAGTAATGCTGCATTTTCTTTTGTGTTGATATAGAAAGTATGCTTCTTGGGAATGACCAGGAATCTAAGTGTGTGTACCATGGGGAACATACCAATTCCATGGGGAATCTGGAATTAAGAAAATTTTCTCTAAAGTATGGGAGTATTATAGCTCCTTTTTATCTTTGACTCACAAATCTTGTTTTTTTTCCTCTTCTTTACTCTATAGGGTAAACCCCAGACATTGGCTGTCAAACGTAAAGCTGAGTCTGAGGAGGACAGAGATGAGGTCTCCACATTGAGTTCAATACTTCCTGCCAAGGCATCTCCAGTAGCAGAGAGCCCAAAGGTCATGGATGAGAAGAGCAGTCTTGGAGGTGAGTAACTGAGTTCTGAAATTCTGTTGGAGTGCATAGGGAATAAAGAAGTGTTCTGAGAGAGTGAAAAGATAAATCTGGTTCAGTAGAAAATGGGCCTGAACTTGGTAGAAAAAAGAGTAGCTCCAAAAACAGGGACTCCAGGGTGAGTGATCAGGGGTGAATATGGATTATTGTGGAAGATTAGACTGGCTCAGATGATAGATGGATCAGTTATGTTATTCCATTATCTGTTCCTTAATCTGTGTTTGTTTTCCAGACAAAGTTGAACCAGTGGCCAATGTGAATACTAATACCCCAAGCAGTGAACTAGTAGCCTTGACCCCTGCCCCATCAGCTCCTACATTAGCCATGGTGTCCAGACAAACGGGTGACTCAAAACCCCCACAGGCCATTGTGAAGCCCCAGATTCTCACCCACATCATTGAAGGCTTTGTTATCCAGGAAGGAGCAGAACCTTTCCCGGTGAGGACAGGGCCATAAGGTGGGACTTTCAAGTGGGGACTTGGTTTTTTCAAAGTCTACTAAAAGCAAAAGGTGTAGAACTATTTAATTAGGGAATGGCCTTAGTTGTAAAGAAAGGAAGAAAAAAGGAAAGAGTTTATGGACCAGAAAATGAAAATGTTGTGAAGAAGAGAGAAAAAGAAAGTAGGCTTTAAAACTGTAATGTTAGATAAATTAGGTTGTTTTTATAATTAAGAAAATTGTGGTAAGGAAGTTAAGGGACTTTCTTAGATATCACAGATTGCAGAACCAGGACTGGAACCTACATATCTCGATTCCTAGTTCATTCTCGGCATCAAAGGAAGGAAAAGGACAAGATGGGGAGCCAGGGTAACATCCTGTTCTTCAGTGACATATCCTAAAAAAGCCAGTTAGAGACTCTTGCTTGCTTTATTGAAAGTGATTTTTTCTGAACCAGACTTGGCCATTAACTCAGAGAATAAGGCACAGACATGATGGTGGGAAATGTTGGGGAAAGCTGTAGAGAGGCAGAAAGGAATTAGGCTAACTTAAGTATAAACTTTTCCTGAGACAGGTGGGGTGTTCTCAGTTACTGAAGGAATCTGAGAAGCCACTACAGGCTGGCCTTCCAACAGGGCTGAATGAAAATCAATCAGGTGGCCTCTTGGGGGGAGACAGCCCATCTGCTGGTGAGTATTTAGAGACCCTTCTGGGGAAAGGAAGCTCTGGGGATATGTTGAGGACTCAGTGTAAAAGAGTAATTTCTATTTATTTTAAGTATGATTAGGAATAATATGGAGTCCATCTATACACAGAAATCATATATCAGATATGTAGAATCACACAAAAGAAGTTATATAGGATTTGGGGAATTTTTCTCTTTTAAAAAAAAATTATTTTTAAAGATAAGTGCAGTGGCACGATCAACAGCTCACTGCAGCCCCCAACTCTTGGGCTCAAGGGATCCTCCTATCTCAGCCTCCCCAATAGCTGGGACAATAGGCGTGCACCACCAAGCAGCAGGATTAAGAGAATTTTATCAAGCTAAAGTAATCTGTTGAATTATTCTTTACTATAACAATGTATTTTCAGAAGATGATCTAAAATAGTACATTTATATTCTTAATTTATAGTACTCTTTATTCTAAATTTTATAATTCAGATTAAGGACTTTTATTTACATTTCCCCCCTGCTTTTAGAAATCTTTGTGGGAGGAAGATCTTACTTATTTCTAGATATTAATAATTAGTTCCTCTCTCCTATTCAGATATGGAATATCTGAACTCTGAGAGTATGAATTAGGATAAAATGAGAAAGAGATCTTAAATGGAAATAGTTTTGCTTAAGGTCAGGAAGACTTTAAAGACTTCATAATGTTCTTAAGGGAGGAGGAGTCTTCATGGTTTTGGATTTTGAACTTTTTTTTTTTTTGAGACACATTCTTACTCTATTGTGGTGGGTAGAGTGCTGTGGCGTCATAGGTCATAGCAACTTCAAACTCTTGGGCTCCAGTGATCCTCTTGCGTTAGCCTCCTGAGTAGCTGGGACTACAGGTGCCCACCACAAATGCCAACTAGTTTTTCTGTTTTTAGTAGCAATGGGGTCTTGCTTTTGCTCAGACTGGTCTTGAACTCCTGAGCTCTAGCAATCTACCTGCCTTGGCCTCTCAGGGTGCTAGGATTATAGGTGTGAGCCACCACGCCTAGCCTTGGATTTTGGACTTTTTTTTTTTCTTTTTTAATTTTCTTTATATTAATTTTCTTTTTTTTAAATTTATTTTTATTGTTAAATCAAAGCTGTGTACATTAGTGCAATCAAGGGGTACAATGTGCGGGTTTCACATACAATCTGAAGATTTTGGACTTTTTAAGGGATTCTCACGTTGTGTAGGTCTTGGCAGCAGACCCTGAGAATAATTAGAATCCAGCTACCTAGTGATGGTCAGAGGAGAGAGCAGAAACCCATGGTGACTGTCCAGTGATGCCTTATTTTTCAGAGTTAGAGAAGAAGGCAAATCTCCTCAAGTGCGAGTACTGTGGGAAGTACGCTCCTGCAGAGCAGTTTCGTGGCTCCAAGAGGTTCTGCTCCATGACTTGTGCTAAGAGGTACTCTAGGCATCCTCGTTTTTGCCCTCAGCACTGATATCTCCATCAAATGATACATCCCTCCCCCAGGAAAATCTCACAGCTGGTATTTTGTCTTCCCCTTTGCTTTTATTCCCTTCTCCAAATCAGCTCTTAAAATATCAAATCCACATGGTCTTCTATAGTACCTTTGACATCCTGTACATGGCCTGTCCTGTAGGTACAATGTGAGTTGTAGCCATCAGTTCCGGCTGAAGAGGAAAAAAATGAAAGAGTTTCAAGAAGCCAACTATGCTCGCGTTCGCAGGCGTGGACCCCGCCGCAGCTCCTCTGACATTGCCCGTGCTAAGATTCAGGGCAAACGCCACCGGGTAAGCTGCTGTAGCAGAGCCAACTGCCTTTAAAATGGACTTGTTTCTTCCCATATTCCTTTGGCGTATTCCTTTGCTCAGGTAAAAGCCTATAGAGGCGTGTTTTACTTCTTCAGAGGCCCCAAACACTGGTTTTTATGTCGATTACTACAAATTGCAAGAGATCCTGACCTCCTTTATTTTTTCTCACCCTTACTACTTGTTCATGTATTTGTTATTCCTTACACTGTATTTTGAGTAGTGAAAATCTAGATCAATTATTAGGACAAGGGGAGAATAAAGGAAGTGGTAACAGTTTATACTTGAAAGATACTTGAGAGTAGACTTCGGGCATTTGCAAAGGAAATGCAGATCATTTCATTTGTGATGAATTTTTCCTGTGCCTAACCCAGGGTGTTTGGCGGGGGCAGAAAGGAGCTTTATGACTGTGTTTACTGTTTTCTTTGTAGGGTCAAGAGGATTCTAGCCGGGGTTCAGATAATTCCAGTTATGATGAAGCACTCTCTCCAACATCTCCTGGGCCTTTATCAGTAAGAGCTGGGCATGGAGAACGTGACCTAGGTAATCCTAGTATGGCTCCACCTACACCGGAATTGCACGGCATCAACCCTGTGTTCCTGTCCAGTAATCCCAGCCGTTGGAGTGTAGAGGAGGTGTATGAGTTTATCGCATCTCTTCAAGGTACTAAGGATCTCCAACAGAACCCAAGAACCTAGATTATTTTCCTTAAGTCACCATAAGAAGTTTTGTATTTCTTTCAGGGTTGATACTGTCTTCTACCATGTTAGCAAGTTTTCAGTGTTTGATTTTCATTTCTTATTATATTTCTCAGCAATAAGCTTTAGATAAAATATACCGTATATACTCGAGTATAAGCCGAGTTTTTCGGCACAAAATTTGTGCCGAGTTCAGGTTTTTCGGTACAAATTTTGTGCCGAAAAAACTCGGCTTATACTTGAGTATATATGGTATATTTTATGTGTAATTAACTGTGATACCCACCATGGATAAAAGTTTTCAACAGAGATTAAAAAGTAAAGATCTTCGTTGCCCCATTCCCTTCAAGGCAGGGCTGTTTGTAAGCTTTTTTTTTTGGAGATGGGGTAGAATGCACTGGCCTCATCATAGCTCAGCATAACCTCAAAATTCCTGGGCTCATATGATGCTCCTGCATCAGTCTCCTAACTAGAACTACAGGCACCTGCCACCATGCCTAAGTTTTCTATTTTTTGTAGAGATGGGGTCTTGCTTTTGTTCAGGGTGGTCCTAAACTCCTGGCCTCAAGCAGTTCTCTAGCCTCGGTCTCCTGGAGTACCAGGATTACAGGTAGGAGCCACTGTGCTTTGCCTTTAATCTAATGTTGACAAGAGATTTCTCCGGAAAAAACAAAAGTAAATCACTCTTAACCTTCTTGGTACTTACCTAAATTCTAGGCCCTTAAACAAAAATTTGATCTTTTTTGACAGTGTAAAAATGTCTTTATTTTTGGTAAATGCCTCTTCCCCCAAACATTTTGAATTATTTCTATGGCTGAACAACTGAATTGTTCTTTATCTTGGCTTTTCTAAGCCAGTCATTCTAACTTCATTTTGCCATCTTACACCTTTGCATTATTGAATTTGGGACGAGTATTTTGAGATTAACCTTTCTTATGCCTCAGTGTGTTGTCTTCAGCTTGGGTTCCGTCTTATCCTCTGATGCTACCAAGCAATTTCTCATACCTGTTTTTACCATATCTTTCTAGGCTGCCAAGAGATTGCAGAGGAGTTTCGTTCCCAGGAGATTGATGGACAGGCCCTTTTATTACTTAAAGAAGAACATCTTATGAGTGCCATGAACATCAAGCTGGGCCCTGCCCTCAAGATCTGTGCCAAGATAAATGTCCTCAAGGAGACCTAAGGTGGCTTTCTTGCATAAACCAGCCGAAGGCAGACACTCTCTACTGTCCAGTTTATAACCTGGTACCAGCAGACTTTGCAGGGAAGAAAGAGCTGTTTCAATCATGTAACCTTCTGTAGGGGGTGATTACTGAGACCGAAAAGAGAAAAGTAAGAACTGGTTGCTGGTGCTACATGGTGGCAGCTTTGACATTTTCTCTGGGTTCTGTTTTATTTTTAAAGTTCTTTACAATTCTCTCCGTTCCCACCTACCTTAATCCAATCTCTATAAAAGAAGCAGTCTAGAGAACTAGGACTGCTCAGCCTTATCCTGGAGTGGAACTTAGCCCAAGTTCTTCAAAAGGAGGAATTACATAGTATGGTAAGGCAAGGAAATGGGTGGATTGTAGGTTTGCCTTCCCAGTGGGAGAGGTAGGGTTTTTCTAGCTTGTGATACAAGCAGCAAAATCTGATACTTCCTCTTCCCTCTGGATTGTCCCACTGTAGCTGTGGCTCAGAGCTTTTTCTTTGTTGTCACTTATTCCTTTAGCATTGGGTATTTTCTCCTGCATCCACGGCAGGATTCCCAGCCAGTGTAGAGACATGGTTGGCATCTTTCTGATTTGCTGCAGGGACTAAAAGTGTTTGACTGGCACATGTGTGGCTATTGTTACTCTTTCTGCATCCCCTATTCCTTTCCAATTTAATGTCTTCTACCCTACTTTTCAGTTCTAACTTTACTCTGTCCTATAGTTTTATAAAACAGGAGTGTGTGGGCTGAGGTGAGGAGTATAAGAACCTGCCTTAGGCGCTGTTCCTTATACAAAAAAATATTAAATATTTTTTCTTCCTCAGTAAAAGGATGAAAATTGGTCTCATCTCTTACACCATTCCAGTACCTCCCCTCTTTTTTTCACGCAAATGATTAAACCAACAAATTTTGTTTCTTTTTTAATCATTAAGTGTTTTTGTACAAAAAGTGGTGTTCTTTTGTTTTCACTTTAAAACACCAGGGTGTTGGGGGAGGGATGCAAGAAATAACAAAAAAGATGCTTTTATAACATTTTCCCTGTTTAGAA
>CAUYPK010005865.1:0-16664 GCA_963574355.1 Loris lydekkerianus | reverse complement strand
CGTGAAAGATCTCTATAAAGAGAACTATGAAACTCTAAGAAAAGAGATAGCTGAGAATGTTAACAAATGGAAAAACATACCATGCTCATGGCTGGGAAGAATCAACATTGTTAAAATGTCCATACTACCCAAAGCAATATATATTTCAATGGAATCCCCTGTCATACTTTAAAAGCTCCACTGTCATACTTTAACGATCTTGAAAAAACAATATTTCATTTTATATGGAATCAGAAAAAACCTCAAATAGCCAAGACATTACTCAAAAATTAAAACAAAGCAGGAGGAATCATGCTACCAGACGTCAAGCTATACTACAAATTGATAGTGATCAAAAGAACATGGTACTGGCACAAAAACAGAGAAGTAGATGTCTGGAACAGAGTAGAGAACCAAGAGATGAATCCAGTTACTTACCGTTATTTAATCTTTGACAAGCCAATTAAAAACATTCAATGGGGAAAAGATTCCCTATTTAACAAATGGTGCTGGGTGAACTGGCTGGCAACCTGGAAAAGACTGAAACTGGACCCACATCTTTCACCATTAACCAAGATAGACTCTCACTGGATTAAAGATTTAAACTTAAGACATGAAAGTATAAAAATACTAGAGGAGAGTGCAGGGAAAACCCTTGAAGAAATTGGGTTGGGTGAGTTTTTTATGAGGAACACCTCCCCGGGCAACTGAAGCAGCTTCAAAAATACACTATTGGGACTTGATCAAACTATAAAGATTCTGCACAGCCAAGAACGCAGTAAGTAAAGCAAGCAAACAGCCCTCAGAATGGGAGAAGATATTTGCAGGTCTTGTCTCTGACATAGGTTGAATAACTAGAATCCACAGAGAACTCAAACGCATTAGCAAGAAAAAAACAAGGGATCCCATCGCAGACTGGGCAATGGACTTGAAGAGAAACTTCTCTGAAGAAGACAGGTGCGCGGCCTTCAGACATATGAAAAAATGCTCATCATCTTTATTCATCAGAGAAATGCAAATCAAAACAACTTTGAGATATCATCTAACACCAGTGAGACTAGCCTATACCACAAAATCCCAAGACCAGAGATGTTGGCACGGATGTGGAGAAACGGGAACAAATCAATTAATCAATAACATACAGATTGGAAAGAAATAATAAAATATCTTTATCGACTGAAGAAATAATCTCATATGCAAAAATCTTTAAAGAATCTACCAAAACGCCTAGTGTAACCAATAAACAAGCTTGGCAAGGATACAGGATACATGATCAATGTTCAAAAATAATTTATTTCAATATTCTAATCACCAAAGCAAATCAAGAAAGCTAATGAACAAAAATAGAATAAACAAAAACAGAAGTGAATGATTTGAACATTAAAAACTAAAAAACATTGCTTAGAGAAATTTGAAGGGACATTAAAAACTAGAGCAAAATTCTATATGTGAGGATTGGCACAGTACATAACTTCAACATGATATTTATTTCCAAATAAATAATTAGATTTGATGCAATCACTGTCAAAATTCCAGTGGCATGTTTTTTCTAGTCTTTTTCTTTTTATTGGTTCAGGTTCATTTAGAGTACAAAGGATTAGGTTATAATGCTTATGTTTGTCAGGAAAAGTCTCTCTTATAGTTGTGTTCCACCCCCAGGAGGTGTGCTATAGGCTGTAACCCACTAACCCCCTCTCTACTTCCCTCTCCTGCTCCCTTGTTCCCCGGCATCTTATATTGGATTAATGTGAGTTTTTCTCTTTATGTGGGTGTGCGTTAGATTGTCTACTGGCTTCACATTAGAATTGAATACTTTGGATTCTTGCTTTTCCATTCTTGTGATGCTTTACTAAGATTGTGTTCCAACTCTATCCAGGTTAATACAAAAGATATAAAGTCTCCATCTTTTTCAATGACTGAATTTTAATCCATGGTGCACATAAAACACAGTTGTTATTCCATTCCCGGGTCAGTGGACATTTAGTTTATTTCCACATTTTGGGGATTGTAAATTGAGCTGCAATAAATAGCCTAGTTAAATATTCTTATGATAATATATATTTTTTTCTTTTGATCCTTACATGATCAAATGGGAGGTCTAATTTGGGCTCTTAAAGATTCTCCATACTTCCTTCCCCAAAGGTTGTATTATTTTGAAGTCCCACCAACAGTGTAAAAGTGTTCCCTTCACTCCACATCCATGCCAAGATCTTCAGCTTTAAGACTTTATGATGTGGGCTATTCTCATTGGGGTTAGATGATATCTCAGGGTGGTTTTGATTTGCATTTCTCTGATGAGCAGGGATTATGTGTATTTTTTCAAATGTTTATTAGCCATTTATCTGTCTTCCTCAGAGAAGGTTCTGTTCATATCTCTTGCCCAGTGGTAGATGAGATTATTTCCTTGTTTTTTGTTAATTTGAACTCTTTGTAGATTCTAGTTATCAGTTTGCTTGTCAGCTTGTTACCTTGAAAATATCTTTGCCCATTCTGAAGGTTTTCTTTTTGTTTTACTTGTTTTGTCCTTACCTGTGCAGAAGCTTTTTAGTTTAAGTCCCCCCTTAACTTTTGTTGTTGTGAGAGCCACTGAAGTCTTTGTCATAAAATCTTCCTCCAGTCCAACATCATCAAGAGTTTTTCCCGCACTTTCTTGTAATATTTTTATTTCATGTCTTAGAATTACATCTTTTATCCATCTTGAGCCAATTTTTCTAAGTGGTGAAAGCTGTGGATCCAGTTTCAATCTTTTACATGTGGTTATCCAGTTCTCCTAGCACCATTTGTTGGATAAGGATTCTCTTCCCCATTGTATGATTTTCTATAGTTTATCAAAGATCAGATGGTCACGAGAGACTGGTTTCATCTCTTGGTTTTCTATTAGCTTCCATATGTCTATGTCTTTATTTTTTGTGCCAATACTATGCCATTTTGATCTCTGTGTACTCGTAATATAGCCTGAATTCTGATAGTATGATGCCTTTGGCTTTGTTTTTATTACTAAGAATAGCCTTAGCTATACAGAGTTGTTTTTCTGGTTCCATACAAAAAAGAAGTACTATTTCTTCCAGTTCTTTGAACTGTGATGTTGGTATTTTAATGGGGATTGCCTTGAATCTATAGATTGCTTGGGGTAGAAGAGACATTTTGACAATGTTGATCCTTCACAGCCAAGAACATGGTATTTTCTTCCACTGTTAATATCTTCTGAAATTTCTTTTCTTAGGGTTTCATAATTCCTTGTAAAGATCTTCCACCTCTTTTGTTAGTTATATTCCTAAGTAGTACCTTTTCTTTGTAAGTTATTGTGAAGGGAATTGTGTCCTTGATTTTCTTCTCAACTTGGGTGATATTAGCACATATAAAATCTACTGATTTGTGGACATTGATTTTGTACCCTGAGAGATTGCTGTATTTCCTGATCATTTTCAGGATTTTTGTGATTGAATCTCTAGGGTTTTCTAAGTATAAGATCATATCATCAGCAAAGAGTGAGAGTTTGACCTCCTCTGTCCCCATTTGGGCACCCTTTATATTCTCTTGTCTGATTGTGTAGGGTAGAACTTCCAGCACAATGTTGAACAATACTGGCAATAGTAGACATCCTTGTCAGGTTCCAGTTCTAAGTGGAAAAGCTATCAGTTTTACTCCATTCATTATGATGTTAGCTGTGGGCTTGTCATAGATGGCTTCAATCATTTTAAGAAATGAGTTACCAATACCTACTTTCTTAAGTGTCTTTGATAGAAAAGAATTCTGAATTTTATCAAATACTTTTTCTGCATCTACTGATAGGATCATACGATCTTTGTTTTTGCTTCTATTAACATGATGCATTACATTTATGGATTTGCATATGTTAAACAAGCCTTGTATCTCTTGGATGAAGCCTACTTGGTCATGTTGTATAATTTTTTCATGTGTAGCTGCAACGTATTACCTAAGATTTTATTGAGCATCTTTGCATCAGCATTTATTAGTGAAATTGTAAATTTCATAATTAATGAATTAGTGAAAATTCACTAGTGAAATTGGTCTGTAGTACTCCTTTTCAGTGGGTCCTTTCCTGGTTGTAGAATCAAGTGATGTTTGCTTCATAGAAAGTATTGGAAAAGGTCCCTTCCTTCTCAATGTTTTGGAATAGCTTCTTCAGTATAGGTACAAGCTCATCTTTGAAGGTATACTAGAATTCTGTTGTGAAGCCGTCTCAGGCTTCACAAAGGTCTCAGGCTTTGTTGTTGTTGTTGTTGTTGTTGGAAGCTTTTTTTTTTTATCATTTCTGCAATCTCAGGGCTTGATATTGGTTTGTTCAAAAGATCTATGTCTTCCTCGTTAAGTCTAGGGAGATGATGTGATTCCAGGCATTGGTCCATTTCTTCCGCATTGTTAAATAGTTTTTTATATTTCTGTGGTATCAGTTGTTATTTCCCCCTTTTCATTTCTGATTGAAGTTATTAAAGATTTTACTTTTCTATTTCTGGTTAATCTGGCTAATCATTTATCAATTTTATTTGTTTTTGAAGAACCAATTTTTTGTTTCATTAATTTTCTAAATGATTCTTTTATTTTCAATTCCGTTTGTTTATGATTTAATTTTACTTATTTCTTTTCTTCTGATAGGGTTGGGATTGGATTGCTCTTCCTTCTTCATTTTTTAAAAGACGAGTCATTAGGTTATTGATGTGCTCTCTTTCTGGTTTTTGAGTGTAGGGCATCTAAAGTGATGAATTTCTCTCTTAGGACTGCTTTTGCTGTGTCCCACAGGTTCTGGGAGTTTGTTTGTCTATGTTGTTATGCTCAAGGAAGTTGATGACTTCTTTTTTATCTCTTCCTTGACTCAACTGTCATTGAGCATAAGGTTATTTAATTTACATTATTTTGTGTAGAGAAGAAAATTTTTATTGGAATTGAGCTCCACCTTTATTGCCTTGTTGTCTGAGAAGACACAAGTTATAATTTCTATTCTTTTGATTTTATTGAGGTTTGATTCATGTCCTAGGATATGATCTTCTTTGGAGAATGTTCCACAGATTGATGAAAAGCTCATATATTCCTTACCTTTGGGGTAGTGTGTTTTGTATATTAAGCAGAGATATTCTAGGGGCACATTGTTTAGTTTCTGTTTACATGATCTGTCCAGCTCTATAAGAGGAGTGTCAATGCCCCGTACTAATATGGTATTATAGGATATCATATTGCTCAGACTAATAAGATCTGTTTCATATATCTTGGAACATTTACATTGGGTGTATAAATATTTAGACTTGAAATGTTTTCTTGTATTGTTCCCTTGGCCAATATGAAGTGTTCATCTTTGTCTTTTTTTACTTTAGATGCTTTAAAGTCACTTGTATCTGAAAATAAGGTTGTGATACCTCTTTTTTTCTGATTTCCATTTCCTGAAATATTGTTTTCCATTCCTTAACCCTGAATCTTACTTTGTCCTTCAAGGCTAGGTGTAGTTCCTGCAGGCAGCAAGCATATGAATGACTTGTGTGTTTTTATCCAATCATCCAGCCTGTGCCGCTTTAAGCCATTAACGTTTATTGAGAGAATTCATAAGTGTGGCAGAATTCATGAGCTCTTTGCCAGCCCAAGCAGACACAAAACCCCACCTTCACCAAATAGAGAAGAAAAACAAAATACTATAAATCAAAGCAAACAAAGACACAAAAAACCTTCAGGGATAAAAGGAGGGGGAGAATAACAGGACAAGAAAAACTAGCAAAAATGGAGCCTTTATTATTGAAGAATGAAAATTTTAATTATAAGACCAAAAAAAAAAAAAAACAACATCTTTGAGTAAAAAGTTTAAAGAAAAAAAATTTTTTAAACTTGTTGAATATGTCCTGGTCAACAGGTGATCTTCTGGGGTATGAGATGCTAATCATGATGCTGATACAGCTGAGGAAGATAAATGTTGGAAGCCTCTGTCTTGCTGAGAAGACCTGATCCTGTCATCCCCATTTCTTTGCCCTCAATCCCCATGGGGTTTGGAGCCTAAATTTTTCCTCAGCCTGTTCAGTAGACATGCCTCAACATTTCCAAACCATGTCCCTTGCCATGCAGTGGCTTTCCTAAAAAAGTGTGTGTGGCTTAAATCTCTCCATAAGTGTTGCCTAGCTTATCAGACATGCCAGAAACAACCTCACACTAGGACTCTGAGGACTGATCCTGCAAGGCAGCTTTCCCACAATGGCTGTGCCCAGCCTGCAGCTAAATAATGAGGCCTCTGCTCCACCCAGTGGCTGAGTCCTGGTGCCTGGGCACTGTTTAAGCTCTCCTAAGTAACTCAACCAAGTGCTCAATTAAAAAAAAATACAGGGCAGACCTTCTCTGTCTGTAAACCACCACCTCCCCTTCACAACACTGGCAGGCCTCGACTGGCATGCAAGTACTCACCCTTGTGCCACTTCTCCACTGTTTCTGACCTCCTCCTGGGGTCCTTAAGTCTCTTGCTGCTTCCCTGTATTCTCAAAATGATGTTTCTAGGGGGCGGCACCTGTGGCTCAAAGGAGTAGGGTGCTATCCCCATATGCCAGAGGTGGCAGGTTCAAACTCAGCCCTGGCCAAAACTGCAAAAAACAAACAAACAAACAAAAAAACACACCTGATGTTTCTAGGCATAGAGGTGCCTGGAATCTTTTTCTCCCTTTCACCACACACAACTCCAAAGAAGCTACCTCTAATCTACCGTCTTGCTCTGGCCCATTCTCCAGTGACATCTTTGTTCAAAGTGATAAGGTTTTTCTAAAATTTGTATGGCAAAGTGAAAATAATTTTGAAAAAGGAAAATATAATTAGAAGAATATATTACTTTCAAAAAGTTAGTGTCTTCAATTAAAGCCTCACACATTTTACACAAATTAACTTAAACTGTATCTTATGTTTTTATCTAAATGTAAAAATAAAGCTATTATCTTTTAGTTTAAAATATGGAAGAAGATTTCCATTATCAAACTTAGATGAAAGTTTTTAGACATAACATTAAAATCAAATTATGTTAAGAAAATGTCAATAAATTGAACCTCATCAAAATTAAAATATTTACTGGACAAAAGAAATGTTTTAACAAGAACAAGTCAAATGCTGAGAGAAAATACTTATAAATCACGAAACTAGTAAAGAAATTGTATACAGAATATGTTTTAAAAATATATAAACTTAATAGTAAGAATATACACAATTCAATTCGAAAGTGAGCAAAATACTTGAATAGACATATAACCAAAAAGTACATAGAGGGAGTGAATGAAACATAAAGATATGACCAACATAATTAGACATTATAGAAATGCAAATTAAAATCTCAAGATATCACTACATTCATATTGGAATGTCTGCAATAATAGTTCTTACTTACTAAATGTTGATGGGGATGTAGAATAACTGAATCTCTTATATACTGCTGATGGGAATAGAAATTTTAAAAGCCATTCTGGAAAACAATTTGGTTGTTTTTCTATCAAGTCAAATACACACTTAACCGTATGACTGAACAATCAATCACTTCTCTCCTGTTTACCCTAGAGCATAGGTAGGCAAAATTTTTCCATAAAGTGTCAGATAACAAATATTTTATGTTTTCGGAGCCTGATATCATTTCTTGCATATTCTTATTTAATTTTCTCAATCTTTTAAAATGTAAGAAAAATTACACTCACATAATTTTTGTTACTAAATCACATGTATTTTTATTTAAGAAAATGTTAAGGCTGGGCATGGTGGCTCAGGTCTGTAATCCTAGTACTCTGGCAGGCTGAGGAGGGTGGATTGCCTGAGCTCAGGAGTTCAAGACCAACTTGAGCAAGAGTGATACCCCGTCTCTAAAAACAGCCAGGTGTTGTGGCATGTACCTGTAGTCATAGCTATTTGGAGGCTGAGGCAAGAGGATCATTTGAGCCCAAGTGTTTGAGGTTACTGTGAGCTAAGACACCAGGGTACTCTACCAAGTGTGACAAAATAAGACTCATTAAAACAACAACAACAAAAAAAAAGGAATGAAGGAAAGAAAGAAAGAAAGAAAGAAAGAAAGAAAGAAAGAAAGAACTAGATTGATTCCAAAGTAGTTGGCTTCCTTTACATTCCTAACAGTGATATATGTAATGTATAAGGATTTAGGTTCTCTTAACCCTTTCTACCTTTGGCATTGTCATTCTGTTTCATTAGCGATATCCTACTCAGGGTTGGTTTTACAAAAGTTGTGAATTTTACAAAAGGAGTTTAGCTTGTGGTTTTTATAAAAATAGATCAGGAGCCATATTCATCCCATAGGCCATAATTTGCTTAGCCCTGCCCCAGAGTGGTAAAAACTTGTGTTCTGGATGAATGCAGTGGTTCACAGCTGCAATCCTTGCATTCTGGGAGACCAAGGCAGGAGGATCCCTTACACTCAGTTCAAGAACAGCCTGACCAATGGAGAGACTCCATCTCTACTAAAAGCAGAAAAGCACAAATGTGAAAACAATTCAAATGTCCATAAATTCATGAATGGAATAACAAAATGTGTAGAATACTACTCAACCAGAAAAAAAGATGCCTTTAATGCCTCAAACCATAAAAAAAAAAAAAGTCTTAATGCCTTTTGCAACAATTTGGATGGAATTGGAGACCATTATCCTAAATATCAAAAGAATAGAAAAACAAACACTAGATGTACTCACTATTAAATTGGAATTAAGTGATGAGCACACATGTGCACGGAGGTAAGGAAAACTGTGGAAATCAAGCATGGGGGGAAGGTGATAGCAGGGGAAATACCTACCTAACAAGTACACTGAACACTATTTGAATGACGGGCACAACTAAAGCACTGACTCAAGCATTACAAAAGTGATCCATGTAACCATGCACCCCCATAATATTTTGAAATTTTAAAAAAAGAAAAAATAATAATAGAAAATATTAGGAAAACCCTCCCCTATCAATAAACTGTTATTTTGCATAGGATTAATATTTTAACTTATATCACAGAGATTAAATTCATATAAAACACAAAAAATTGATCAATATAATCTTCCATATTAACAAATTAAAATAAACAAGGTATGTCAATGGACATAGAGATAAATAATATTCCATACTATTTGTGATTTTTAAAAGCAGTTTTAATTAGATAGAAATAGAAGAGAGCATCCTTAATACACTTGATAGCATTTATAAAATATTATAAAAAATATTAAAGGCATTATTTTTAGAATAAAGAAGGGTACCACCTATGTAAACATCATGCCTTAAGGTCTTAAGCAAATATTTATGAGTAACACAATAATAGAGCTGGCTTTTAGACCATAGGCTTAGATATCCAGGCAGGATCCACCTTGTTACTTTTTCTTTAATATATTTCCTTTGTCCTAGTTGTTAATATTTCTGTCTCTATTATTTAGGATCTTTGGATATAAGGATCAGAAATTCAATTTTAATTGAATTCATTCTCTCTCACATGTGTGTGTGTGTATATATATATATATATATATACACACACATATATATATTGTTGTATATATCTTCTTACAGCATAGTATTTGTAAAATATATATATATTTTATATAATACATATATGTATATAATGTGAATATATAGCATAGTAATAGTATATATAGTGTATAAAATAAATACCTAGTATATTGATATATATAATTAGCTTTGCTTTCAATATGTGGATATATAAGTTTTTTTAGTTTGAAACTCAATCCTGTGAAGCAGTCAGGTCCATGATGTTTACCTCTTTGTTATTACTCACCAAGAAGCTTTTTAAAAGCATTCTCAAATGAACTCTATTGAAAATGTCATTGTAAAATGTAGACAGTTCTAACTGGCTGTTTTCATCTCCATTTACCTTATAAGAAAACTAAAGGTAGAGATGGGCTTTAAATAATTTTCAAAGACCACTTACTATATTGTTAATGTCACCCAGGTAGAAATGGCCAGGATGAGACCCAGGACTGCCCTGTTCCATTAACTTTGTTCTTTCCAATAGAACCAGGCAGATCCTTAAAGTGCTCAATTAGAATCAAAGCTGATTTCAGTCCACTGATTTAGATCTGATTATCTACAGGATAGTAGTGATAGGAAAAAAAATTTAATTGATTTTATTTTCATGATCTTTATCACTTGTTTGCACATTATATACCTACCCTTGGAAGGATAAGACAATCCACAACATCACATCTGATAGTATAAATCATGACAGTATAAAATGTAAGGATTTAAATTAACAAAGAGGAAATGGTCTAATTTGCCATCTCTTCATCTCAGACATCATCATGCATCAGTACATCCATAATTGGTTTGACATTGAATTTTATAACACGAAGCATCTGGGCCCTCTCCCGTGGTGACCAATGAGAGCAGCTTCTGAGGCTGGAATAAATTATCCTTTTTAAGGACATCAGCAGCTGTCTGGGTGATCAATAAACATGCCTTCCCCTTTAGCCTGGGAGAATATTCATGTCACAGAAAAGCAAGGACAAGGGCATCATGGCAGGAATAGCCCTGGTGGAAAATCAACTGTTCTCCATTTATCATTTTGTGGCCAATGAGCCTTTATTCACCATACAGCTGTTCTTTCTCATCCTCCTGATTAGACAAACCTGCCTGCTGTATACATGTCTGATCATTAGATACATCCATCAGTATGTGAAAAGTTTTCTTTTCACATTATTTCTCAAGGGTAAATCCTTTTCAGAGGTTTAGCATTTGGAAAACAAATATTGAAAATTGAATTGAGGGACAAAGAAAATTTGCTACACCTAGACCTGCTATTACTCTAATATGTATTCCAGGACTAAAGTTTAAAATGATGAAACTATTCAAATTATCTTTTATTTATTATTTATTATTGTGGGTGCATAATAATTGTATGTATTTTTACAGTACCTGCAATGCTTTGATAAGGCATATAATATGTATTAATCAAATTAGGTTAATCCCTCCATAGTATAGGGATTCCTCAGGTATCTCCATAATGATATCTCCATAGGGATATCCATTCTCTCAGGCATTTACCATCTCTTTGTGTTAGATAATTCTAAGTCTACTCTTTTACTTCTTTTAAAGTATACCATAACTTATTGCTGATTATAATCACTTGGTTGTGCTATCAAATATTGTTAATTCCATCTAATTGCGCCCATTAACTATCCCAATTTTATCCCCCGCTCCTACTTTGCAATTTCCCTTCCCAGACTCTAGTAACCATAATTCTACTCTGTCTCCATAAGATTAATTTTTTTAATAAAAAATCTCACACAAAGAGGGGGCAGAGGCAAGATGGCTGACTGGAGCCAGGTTTCCACAGAGGGTCCTGACCAGACTTAAAGGACAGAAATTTAGCAAATAAGCCGATGATTTGGAGCTGAGCCAAAAGAAAAGGTTGAAGAATGCACATCAACCCTGCTGAGGTGAGCTGAGACCCCAAGGATATAAACAAAATGTACAAAATTCATCATCAAGAGGATGTAAGTCCCCACCCCCATGAAAAGAGCTCCTAGTACTCCATAAAAACAGGTGAGCAGAGTTCAAACATCCTCCCATTTTATCCCATGGGAGAGACCCTATCGAAACCAGTCCTCCTTCCCCTATTAGGGTGCCATGACACTCTCCTGTTAGGCATAAAACTATATAAAACTGTGTATGTTCTCTACCTGCAATTCTGAACTCCCAGAACTTCCCTCCACTCTCCCACCAAGGTCTGGAAACTTGTCCACAATGGAGTTCAGATTCTTGGGCATTTTCTCAAGAGGTGGACAGGGCAAGGCCTGTTGTTGGTCTGTGCTGATTCTGCAGCACGGGAGTAAGGAGAAGACAGTCAACTGAGAGGGAACCATACAGAAGTAGCAGTGCTCTGAGGCACAGAGCAACAGCTGCGGCAGCAACAATAGGGCTCACATCTGTGGGGATATTCTGGACAGACACTTCCTGTCTCTCTGGACAACCAGAGGAAGCCAGGCATAGTCTCTGGTGGAAGCCACTGGCAGAACAGATCTGGGACTGAAATGCATGCACCATGAGTAAAGGGTATGCCTGAGGCAGTACTGCCCTGGGTGGAGCACGGAGACTACAATATGCATGCAGAGATGGCAGACTTCCAGGGCAGGGCTGACCCAGAGGATTGCTTAACTGAGCCTAAGATGCACCCGGCCCTTAGGGGATCATAGCTGAGGCAAAGGTGGACAGGCAGAGGCTGGAACTGACAGCTGAGTGTGAGTTCTAACCATGCCTGCCCCACACAAACTGCAGCCGAGACCAGGCAACAGCACAGACAGAGGCTCAGTTAGTTTCTGTGAACCCAAACATCGATAATCTGCAGGGGAATATAGCTGGGACAGAAAAAAATTCTGCAAATTTGTTCTGTTCTATCAGCAACATCAATTGGGGGTAGGAGGGCTGGAACTGAGTGAACCCCCCAGCCTCCATTAAGCACCTGAAGTTGTCAGGCCTCACCTCCCCCTGCCGAATAGTAGCAGAGAGTGGTGGCCTGGCTGAGGTGACATAGATCTCCCTGTGACTTAAGCAGGCACAAACCCCTGGAGCATCTGGTCATTGGAGGGAACTAGGTCACAGCCCTGCAGGTATACCAGTGACTGGGTGTGACAGAGATGCAAGGTGGGGAAGGAGGCATCAACCTTCTCAGACTAATTCATTTACCAGGTGGGTCCTTCTGAACTCACGGGGCACTGGAGCTAGTCACACTTGGGCTGCCAGCAGACCCCTGCTATCTAGTTGCCATAAACCTTTTTGAACTCTCCCACCTGGGACAGGTGCTGACTGGGACAATTGATTTGGAATCCTTAAACTGGGCTAATCACCTGAGGACTATCCAAAATGGTACCCTGGGTGTGTGGTTGTGCAAAGGTTTGATTTGTGCAAAGGTTTCCAATTGTTGCCTGTGGGTGGTGGGGGGACTTAATAGCTGGTATTTCTCCACAGCTGAGCCTTCAACCCATAGTAACTGATTCACTAGGGTAGAACAGGGACCATATGAAACAAGACAGAGCCACTTAGCCCTACCACACAAAGTAGGCCCCCAGTTTCCCAGGCCATATCACTGTGCAGGTCTTTGGCAAAGCTCTAGGGGAAAAGGTACAGACACTAGTCCCAGATTTTGGGCAAAGGACTAGTTAATCACTACTCCTGGAGCTCCCAGGCCAACTTCTACTTATTTGCTCAGGTAGTAAAATGGTGTAAAATAATCATGAGGTGGAATCAGCAGAAAATCTATGGTAATGTGAATAACCAGAGTAAATAAACCCCATCCCCCCAAGGGAACGATAACCCAGACACAACTGAAGATCCCATTGATAAACAGATGGCTCCAATGTCAAAAATCAAATTCAGAATTTGGATAGCAAATAAGATTAATAGAATAGAGACAAAGGTGAAATTAGGAATTCAAGGAGCATTTCAAAAGTTGTCTCAAGAATTTAAAAAATTCAAAGACAAAATTACAAAGGATTTGAACACATTGACACAAGAATTTGAAGCCCTCAAAGATCTGAGAAATACAGTAGAATCCCTCAGTAACAGAATGGAACAAGCAGAAGAAAGGATTTCTGACATTGAAGAAAAAGCTTTTGAACACTCCCAAACACTCAAAAAGGAAGAGAAATAGAGAGCAAAATGGAGTCATTCTCTCAGAGAGCTCTGGGATAATTTGAAGAAAACTAATATTCACCTTATATGAATCTCTGAAGGTGACACAGTTGCCTTGCAAAGCACAGAGGCTTTTCCTTATGAGATTATGAAAGAGAACTTTCCAGACATGCCAAAAGATTCTGAAATTCAGATAGCAGACAGTTTTAGAACCCTAGCACAACTCAACCTGAATAAGATGTCCCCCAGGTACATAATAACTTCACTAAATTAATAAGAAAGATAATATTCTAAAAGTAGCCAGCTGTAAGAAAATCATAACCTACATGGGGAAGAATATTAGAATGACTGAAGATCTCTCTGCTGAAAACTTTCAAGCCAGAAGAGGGTTGTCATTGACTTTTAGTCTCCTAAAACAAAATAACATTCAACCCAGGATCCTGTATCCAGCTAAACCGAGTTTCATTTATAATAGAGAAATTAAATACTTTAATGAAATTCACATGTTGAAGAAATTTGCCATAACTAAACCAGCTCTTCAGGATATTCTCAGACATATCCTCCATAATGACCAGCATAATCCTCCACCACAAAAGTAAACTCACTCAGAAACTTTTGTCAAATTTCACCTTCCACAGTGGCGAAAGGATTAAAAATGTCCACTGACTTTCAAAAAAATCAATTCCCAAAATTTTACCAGACTTATCAATAATCTCCATTAATGTGAATGGCTTAAACTGTCCTCTTAAGAGGCACAGGTTAGCTGACTGGATACAAAAACTCAGGGCAGATATTTGCTGCATACAAGAATCATATCTTACTTTAAAAGACAAATATAGACTCAGGGTGAAAGGATGGTCATCCATATGTCAGGCAAATAGTAATCAGTAAAAAGCAGGTGCTGCAATTTTATTTGCAGATACAATAGGCTTTAAACCAACAAAAGTAAGGAAGGATAAGAATGGTCACTTCATATTTGTTAAGGGTAATACTCAATATGATGAGATTTCAATTATTAATATTTATGTACCCAATTATTAATATTTATGCACCTCAATTTATAAGAGAAACTATAACAAGCATGAGCAACTTGATTTCCTCTAGCTTCATAATAGTAGGAGATTTCAACACTCCTTTGGCAATGTTGGATAGATCCTCCAATAAGAAGCTAAGCAGCTAAATTTCAGATTTAACCTTGACTATTCAAAATTTGGATTTAACAGACATCTACAGAACATTTCATCCTAACAAACTTGAATACATATTCTTCTCATCAGCCCACAGAACATACTATAAAATCGATCATATCTTTGGTCACAGGTCTAACCTCAGCAAATTTAAAAGAATAGGAATTATTCCTTGCATCTTTTCGGACCATCATAGAATAAAAGTTGAACTCAGTAACAACAGGAATCTGCCTACTCATACAAAAACATGGAAGCTAAATAACCTTATGCTGAATGGTAGATGGGTCATAGATGAGATTAAGAAAGAAATTATGAAATTTTTGGAAGAAAATGATAATGAAGACAAATTATCACAACATCTGGGATAATGCAGAGACAGTCCTAAGAGAGAAATTTATAGTATGGCAAGCCTTTTTCAAGAGAACAGACAGAGAAGAATTTAATAACTTAATGAGACATCTCAAGCAACTGGAAAAGAAAGAACATTTCAACCCCAAACCCAGCAGAAGAAAAGAAATAAGCAAATTAGAGGAGAATTAAATGAAATTGAAAACAAAAGGATTATACAACAGATCAATAAATCAAAAGTTGGTTTTTTGAAAAGGGCATTTAAATAGATAAACATTTGGCTAACAAAACCAGGAAAAAAAGAGTAAAATCTCTAATTTCATCAAAAAGAAATTATAAAAATAAATAAATAAATAATAACAGACCCCTCAGAAATTCAAAAAATCCTTAATGAATATTACAGGAAACTATATTCTCAAAAATATGAAAATCTGAAGGAAACCAAACAACACTTGGAAGTGCGCCACGTTCCAAGACTTAGCCAGAATGACGTGGAAATGTTGAACAGGCCTTTACCAAGTTCTAAAATAGTATCAAGTATACAAAATCTCCCTAAAAAGAAAACCCTGGGACCAGATGGCTTTACACCAGAATTCTACCAAACCTTTAGAGAGGAACTAGTACTGATATTACTTAACCACTTCCAAAATATAGAAAAAGAAGGAAGACTACCCAACACATTATATGAAGCAAACATCACATTGATTCCCAAACCAGAAAAAGACCCAAGAAGAAAAGAAAACTATAGCTTTCATATGAAAGCCCTAAATTAGTTTCAGAGTAGGGCTGAGTACATTGGGTACTTTTTCTTCCATACTTGAGATACTTTACTAAGAAGAATATGTTCTAGCTCCACCCATGTAAATGTGAAAGAGGTAAAGTCTCCATCTTACAAGGGTATATGCAAAACTTAGTAAATGTGGAATGTAAATGACTTGGCACAGTAACTAAGAAAATGCCAGAAAGGCTATGTTAACCATTGTGATGAAAATGTGTCAAACAGTCTATGAAGCTAGTGTATGATGCTCCATGATCATATCAATGTACACAGCTATGATTTAATAAAAAAAAAAAGAAAACTATAGACCAATATCACTAATGAATATTGATGCAAAAATATTCAACAAGATCCTAACAAACAGAATCCAGCAACACATCAAACAAATTATGTACCATGACCAAGTCAGTTTTATTCCAGGGTCTCAAGGCTGGTTCAATATACGTAAATCTAAAAATATAATTCAGCACATAAACAAATTAAAAAACAAAGACCATATGATTCTCTCAATCAATGCAGAAAAAGCTTTTGATAATATCCAGCATTCCTTCATAATCAAAACACTTAAGAAAATTAGTATAGAAGAGACATTTCTTAAACTGATAGAGGCCATCTACAGCAAACCCACAGCCAATATCATATTGCATGGAGTTAAATTGAAATCATTTCCACTCAGATCAGGAACTAGGCAAGGCTGCCCATTGTCTCCACTGCTCTTTAACATTGTAATGGAAGTTTTAGCCATCACAATTAGGGAAGAAAAGGAGATCAAGGTATCCATA
>CAUYPK010005864.1:0-63826 GCA_963574355.1 Loris lydekkerianus | reverse complement strand
TACAAACATCAATGGTTTGGTCCCTGTCTTAGGTTGACTGAATGCAGAGTGATCTTACCCGTCTTTGGGTACTATGAATGTAATCCATCATGCAGCCTCTCCATATCCTGTCTTAGGTTGTCCCCGCTTTGGGAATCTTACCCGCCATTGGTGCTATGGAGGGCGGTGAAGAATAATAGTTAGATTCTTGGTTAATGAGCCGGTGATATTGGACCTCGACCTGATTTAACTGCCTCTAAACTTTTTTGGGGGATACAGGACCCAAGGTGAAGGGTACATAAGGGCAGCAGGGGAAGAAGGTACGGTGAAAAACCATGTAGGCCTGTCCACAGGGGATTTTCTAGAATTTCTTTCCTTCTCTTTTCTAGATCTTCTTAGAGTATTTTGATCTTGTTTTGCACGATCTCAGATCTGTTGGCATAAAAGTAGCACTTCTCCTGTAAAAATAAACAGATGCCTCAGTGGCGAGACATTGGACATGAGGTAGTGTGTTCTACAGAAACAAAGGGACGTGTGGTTAACACAGGAATCTAATGAAGAGGAGGGCAATTAAGGACTCCCATGGCATTTGTCTTATTCAGCTATTGCTACAATGCTGCTGTGTAAAAAACAACTGTGAATGACTCAGGGCTATGCAACAGGAAACATTTATTTTCCAGCCTCCCAGGTTTACAGTTGGGCTGGGGTAGCTCTGCTGCAGGCTGTGATCACCGGGCTTGGCTCAAAGCTATGGTTTGGATCCAGATCTGCCCCACACATCTCTTCATTTTGGAACCAGCAGCTATCAAGGTTATGTCCTTCATAGGACAGACCCCAAAAGTGGAAGAGCGACAGCTAAACCACACCAGCATATTTAAACCTCTGCTTACTTCACATCAGCAAACATTCCTTTGTCTAATGCAGGGCACATCATCAAGCCTGACCCCAGCGGGATGGGATGGTTTGCCTCACCCGCAGTGGAAGGCTGCAAGTCACATGACGAGGAATGTAGATACAGAACATATGCAGAAGGGGAGAACTTACCGTAACACACACAGGCACAAAACTCAAAAGATAAAAATACAAAATACAAAAAAAGTAAGTCTCCTTTTTTCTCTGAATCCTGGTCATGCATTCTCCCCTTCAAAGATAATTTACCAATGTTTTCTGTGTGTCCTTCTGTGATTATGCCATGTACAGAGTGTTCAAATAGACCCTCAGATACTCATTTACTTTTTTCACTTAAATGTAGCAAACTGCATGTACTTTTTCAATTATGAGGATGTTGTACTAGGAAAAAGAAATTTATGCACACTCACTGTATGACAGGGCAATTCTGATCTGACTACTCTTCAGATCTTTGACTTGAAGTTTTAATAAAAGAAAATCTAATTAAGAACCAATAGCAATGACAATTAGTAGTTCAAAATCATGTACATACTACAGTTCAGAGGGGGAAGTACTCTTTTCATTAAATAGAGCTGGAACAATTGGATACACATTTTTTTAAAATCACATACCATTCCTTACTTCACACCATGCACAGAAATCAAAGATTGTAAGTCTAAATTTAAACAGTATTATGAAATGGCACTTTGAGAAGATAACATGGAAAATTATTCTGATTAACTTGGGATATGAAAAATGTCTTAAAGAGGTCACAAAAAGAAAAATTCATAAATTATATTCCATTAAAATCAAGAGCTTCTCTTTATCAAGAGAGTGATTAAGAGAGTGAAAATGCAGAGAGAGATAAGAGAATTCAATGCAGGTCAGAGAATAGGAGTAGCATGTCTATCCAGAAAATTTATACACAGAATATATACATAACACATTTAAACTGATTTTTTATAAGAGAAAGAACACTACCATAATAGAAAAGGGAAAAAATGTTTGCAAAAAAGGAGGATAGTCTAATGTACAATAAACATGAAAAGAACTAGACCTTATTAATCAGAAAGATATAAATTTAATCTACATTAAATTGTAGATAATGATGTCTTCTGGTGTGACACCATGACACACCCAGCAGAATTGCTAAAAGTATAAAGACCACCAAGTGGGGGTAGATGCAAGCACTTTGGATTGAACCTTTGGTGGAACTAAAGGTGATCGTATCCATACTGCAAGACCCTACAACTTTATTCTTAGGTTTATATGCAGCAGAAGTGAAAGCAGATGTTCACCAGAAGAATTGTAGAAAAGTAGGCATAGCGTTTTTATTCACTATTGTCCAAAACTGGGAATAGCTCACATGTGCAACCAGAGCAAAATGAATAAATAAAAAGTGGTAAATTCATACAATGGCAGACAAAACAGAAACAAGAATGAATGAAACACACAAAAATGTGGATAAATATCACAAACATGATATTCAGTAAGGAAACATAAAGAATATATATTTTATGATGTCTTACATAGGCTAAATCCATGGCAGTAGAAGCTTTACAAGGCTTACTTTTGGGGGGAGAATTGTGGGTTGAAGGGAACATCAGGAGGCCTCTGGGATCCAGAAAATGTCCTAATATGCGTACAAGACCTGGGTGCTGATTATGTTAGTATGTTCATTTTGTGAAAATGTACCGAGCTGTACATGTATGATGTGTGAATTTTTCTGTTAATGTATATGATATTTAAATACAAAGTATATATTTTTTAAAACTGTAGGATTTTCTGCTTTAAATTAATAGGCTAAGAAGTACAAAAGAAAAGAACTCTACTGTTACTAATATCACTTTTTAATTTTTTTTAGTTATTTATTTATTTTTGAGACAGAGTCTCACTTTGTCACCCTTGGTAGAGTGCCATGACATCACAGTTCACAGCAACCTCCAACTCCTGGGCTCAAGTGATTCTCTTGTCTTAGCCTCCCAAGCAGCTGGGACTACAGGCATCCACCACAACACCCAGCTATTTTTCTCTAAAAATAGAGAGGTCTCTCTCTTACGCAGGCTAGTCTTGAACTCTTGACCACAAGCAATCCGCCTGTCTTGGCCTCCCTGAGTGCGCTGGGATTACAGGTGTGAGCCACTGCACCCGGCCTAATACCACTTTTTTAATAGGCTGACTCTGAATATGGTACCAAAGGTATCAACTATCACAGGTTCCAGTAATGATAACTTATTTTTTGCCAGGAGTTCCACTGGAGTTAAGTTCCACTTGTGTTAAGTTCCATTTGAGTTAAGTTAAGTTCCACCTCACTTAAAATGTGTAACCCTGTAAGATAAGTACTATGGTCATCGTCATTTTATAGATGAGAAAACTGAGGGACAGGAAATAAAAATTGAATTTATCTAAGACCACACAAGTGAAAGGTTCATTATGTTAAGGCAGGACGTCTGATGCCCTAGAAGCCACGCTGCAGCACATCCTGGTGTCAACGTACTCAAATGGTACACACATGACAATGAGAAGCTGTGGTCAAGGTCTTATGTACATTACCCTGGACCAAAAAATGCTTTAAAAAATTAAGACAGGAGAGACTGGAGAAATGATTTCATTTATAAACTCTCAACATAAAATTGAGATGAGTGGATGATTGTTAGCCAGGTCAATTATAATACATTTCATTATGTTCTCTGCAATGTCAGGGTCACTTACAAGAAGCAATCCTTCCTTGATGGGGAATTTGATTACAGATTCATAATGTGAACTTTCGCAACACTTAGTGTTTCTCTATATTTTTCTTAAACTTACATTATAAAAAGTGAGAAACTCTTGCTTACAACCTTGTAAAAGACTCACCAGGTTACTATAGTTTCTAAAACCTAAATAACCCATTGCTGTTTTTTATAAAAACAAGGTTAAATATAATAATACATTAATGCCAATCAATAAAAATTCATGTCAAATGTAAATTCTGGCTCTCTGAAGTTTGGTGAATTTCCTTCAGGCAGTGTAACTCATTTCAGAGCTCAAACCCAGCTCAAATGATGGCCTTTCTGAGGTGAATTAACCAAAGAGCAAGGCAGGTTTCACCCCCAATGCTTTGTTCAGCTCAGATCACCTCTCCATTCTCCTTTCACAGGAAGTTTACCTACATCTTCCAAGGTCTGGCCAGAATACCACCGTTTCTGAAATATTTTCCCTAAACAACATGCCCCAGAATTACTGATCTAAGTAATTACTGATCTAAGTGTCTAAAGCACTTTTTATATGCCTCGAAATTAACTTTTTGTATAGATCTATCTCCCTAATAACTTTTTTAAAGTCAATTGGTAAAGTTTATTTCATAAATATAAACAATTTTAAGCCATCTTTTAAATTGTAAATGTCAATCCATTAAAAACTCCTACCAGAGCAGTCTTGAGGTATCACTGTAAATTTAGTGCGGAAATGTTAACTATTACATGTAGTGTGAGATGCAGTGCTGTCATGTGCTAACTACAAATGTCCTGTGGCTTTCAGGATACAGGCTAAGAAGTACAAAAGAAAAGAACACTCTACTGTGCACGTGCAGTAACTGATTTTCCAAACAGTAACAGAACTCGATTGGCTGATCATCTGTAAGCACACCAAAATAATGAACTACAGCCCGTGGTGTGGGCCACGTGAGCTGAGACATCTCAGGTACATACACATCAGGCCTGCATTCTAGCAGGAAGCATCCGAAATTGCTGCACACCTTCGTGGGTACCCAGTTCCTCTGAGCTGCCACATATCCACGTGGATCAGAATCTCCCAAGTTGGGGCGGGTTTTCCTTCTGTATCTTGACTATATGTATTGACTATATTCCTTCCCTATTTTGCTAATAGTTTTACAATAAATGTCTAAGAAGTAAAGTTTTGTGTAAGTCTCAAGATAAAGAAGTACTAGAAATCTGTCAAGAAGCTGGGTGTATTTTGGTTGACTATGGGAGTGTGATGGCAGCCCCAGGTGCCAGCTGTTTGCCACAGTGCAGGATGAGCTGGAGCTCATGATTTCCAACCGTGTCTTTATACTTCATGGTGCAGCCATCATGACAAAATTGACCCACAATTTGGTAACAAAGGTCTCCAAATGAAATGTATTTTTATAAATGAATTTTAAAAGAAAAAAATCTAGGTCTTTTATTAAAATTAGAAGAAAACTAACCTGCTGACAAGTAAACTTTTCAGATGCTTTCTGCACTACTTTTCCTTGTAAATGATGAGAGTGAGCAGGCTGGGGAGCTTGAGAAGAGAAGCGATTATGGTATAGAACTGTCCAAATTTCACCTGTGATATCCCTTTATCGTCAACAGTCAATACCACCAGCCCCAACACTCCGTGAACCTGACCCCTGACAGCACTAATCTGTTCTCCAGTTCCAGGATGTTGCATAAATGGAATCATGAAGCATGTGACCCTTTGACATTGGCTCTTTTCACATTTTCAGCATAATGTCCTTGAGATCCATCCAAGTTGCTGCTTAGATCAACCTTGTTCCTCTTCGTGGCTGAGCAGTCTCCTGCATGCATGTACCACATTTTGTGGAACATGTATTTACCAACTCAAGGGTTATTTCCAAGTTTTGGCTTTATCCTTTGACTTTTCATTGCCTTGTGGGGTAACTTAAAAATAGAAAACAGTCAGTTCAAAAGCATTCATCTGAATTCATTGCAATCCCACCCAAAGCTGAATTTCCTGTGCTGACACCTTTTGTGGTGTGAACACTGCCCCCTGGGGAAATGTCAGTTACTCAAGTCAAAATTCCTATTGACTTGGCAACACTTCACTCAAATGTTAATCTGACATTACAAAACATCGATGTGGTTCTTATTACATTTTAGAGTTTTAATGTGATTGAAGAAGTCCTTTTGGGTAGGATGAAAACAGATGGCTGACATTCATATCTTGATAGACTATGAAATATGTCATCCAGCCAGAGTCAAGATGTGGCAGGTCTTTAGTCCCATAAACACCTCCATCAGCATCATCGCATCTCTCATGGAGCCAACCCAAGCAAATAGAAGTGATAATAATAATATTGTGCAATCATTAGAAAATCTATGTAAAGTGTAAATAAAAGCACCAATATTTTTTTTTCTATTTTTATTGTTATAGTTAGAAACACATAAATACTATTAAAACAGTGTGTTTTCTTTGGCATGCAGCTTCAAGAAAGTCTCATAGTTCCTCTGCATCTCACTTTCAACCCGATTATCTCTGAAATCTATCTACGGAGGAATTCTGGAGTCAAATCTTCCTTCTTTCTGGACCGTCTACCCTTGTTTACAGTTTTAATTTGTGTGTAAATTTTTTGCCTAATCAAACCAGCCACTGAGTTGAGAAAGATAATTTAGGCAGAATACTGTGTGCTCTTAATAAGCTTCATCAAAATAAGCACTTAAAAAAGAAAAAAAAAAAAACCTTGCACATCTTGCCACGCCACCTTTAGCCCAAAGAAAACATTTCCGGAAACTCTGCTTTAGAGAGTGAACCTCTGGTGCTGATTCTGTGAAAGCAAAGCATCAACAGTGTGGGCTCCAGAAGCTCTGGGCTTCAAAAACAGCAGTCACATCCTCCCCAAGGTTTGTTACAAGTGCACTTGGTGCCTGAGGATTTTAATGTTCTTAGGAAATACTTGGGCATATTATAAAAATAATACATATATATGATACGTAATTATGAAAATGCAAATATTGAAGTACAAGGGCTGACAATGAAGTTTGCAAACTCATCCTAGAAAAAGTGTTACATACCTCATTGCTGAATATCACTACAGTCACCTTTGAAATACTTCTCTTGTACATCTGGTGACCATAGTACCATAGTGGTATTCAGCAATGAAGATGTAGCACTTTTTCTAGGAGGAGTTCACAAACTTAATTGTCAGGCCTCATAGTTCTATGCTATTCTGTATTAGCCTCCAATGTTATTAGCTATTTCTGGTTTTCTTGTCATTTTTCTTCATCTAGTCCATTTTTCTTTATCTCCCAAGCTATTGTATTTTTATTCTGAAACATTTCAGACCTACAAAACCACATAGAATGTAATACGAAGAAGACCCAGGCTTGCTACCCAGATTTGGAAATAAAACATTACAAAGGAGTTTCTCCCTTAGCATCAATTTTGGTATTTTTTTCTAAAATATTATTTATTTGATCTGAATTTATGCATCTTTCTAGCTGTGTATAAATGTATTTAATTATACATATCTATGCATATCAGATACGCACATACATATGTGTATGTACGTAAAACTTTACATACGAAAGGCATCTTCTTTTTTATCTCATTTACTTTTTTCTTTCAGTGTATTTTTTATACTTTTTTCTAACACTAAAGATATCTTAACTCATCTAAAAAGTGTGAATACTTCCCCAAAGAGATGTGATAATTATATCAGCTATGCCTTACACATGGCCAGCCTTTGGTGGCAGCCATATCCTTCCTGAGCTGCCTTTGACAGTCACCCACCTTCTTACCATATGTTGGCAACCACAGTTCTCAGCTTCCTCCATGTTTCCCCTATCCTGCATAGAAAAGTGTGGAGGAAGTCATGTGTCTTAATTTCTAAAAGTAAGACTCTGTATCTGTTTAGTCTACTTGATTTGGGGAGGTTTACTTTGTTTTACTTTAAGCAAGTCAAAATTTTTGGCCTCCTTGTCTTTCTCTATAAAACAAAGGAGTTTTACTGGATGATTTTTTAACTCTAAATATTGATAAATCTATCAATACACTGTTCACTCCAATACAGTAGCCACTAGTCACGTGTAGCTGCATAAATTTAAATTTTAGTTATTTGAATTAAATCAAATTAAAAATTTAGTTCTCAGTCTAGCCACATTTTAAGTGTTCAGTAGCATGTACAACTAGTGGTTACTGTTACGCATAGGAAATCTTTCCATCATCATCAGAGAGGCCTGTCGGGCAGCTCTGCATAAACCCGAGGAAGGAGCTGCTGAGTGAGAATGGAAACACTCAGCTGAAGGAGGATTCATTTGAACAGAGCTCAATTAGTTCAATTAGTTCCAGGCTTGGAGAAGCAATTCTTAGCAAAGTCCTCTGAAATAAGCTTATTACAGGGGAAGCTTGCCAACATGGCTATCAAACAGCACTTGAAGAAAATCTTGACTACATGCTATGTGATCTCAGGCAAGTAAATTAGCCTCTCTGAGGCTCAGTTTGTACTTCCATAAAATAAGGATAAGAAAACCAGCCTTGTAGCTTTAGTATAGCTATATGCAGTTTATATACATATATGTATGCATTTATATATATAAGTATGTATATATATACACACACAGGCACACACTTTTTTTTTAATGGAGCTCATATACAGTGTCTAATACTGAGGATGCCATTAGGGGAAAACCTAGAGTGTTGGCAATAATGAGACTCATCCTAAATATTTCTTGAGGAAATTCCTGGCAATGACTTAGAAGAAAATGATCTTCACTCTGAAGAGTTCTATTAAATCCTCCGCTTCAGGCTAAAAGGATAATGGACTTGTCTGAACTCTGCAGCACTTGATCGTTCCTTTTCCTATGGACCCAGCTTTTTCTACCTTGAGTTGCCCTAATTTGCTGTCTTCTGCCAGAGAGACCACTGAGGGCAGAGACAGCCCTCTACCCCTCAGCAAGCCTTACAAGGAGACTTGTATATAACAAAGACCCTCCATAGACAGATTCTCTGCTGGCCGTTTTCAGCCCTTGTGAATGACAAGGATGGTATTTCTTCCTGTCTGGTGCACCCTTTACTCCTATATAGAACCAACTGCAAAAAGAGGCAGAAAGAAAATTAAGTCACATTCCTCAAGAGAGGCCTGGTGCAGAGATAAGTAAGGAGCAGACTCCTCCCCAGGTGACATGACTTTTTCTAATCTTAAGTAGGGCAGTATTCTCCTAAGGCAGGATTTACCAAACCTTAGTCACTCACATTCCTCTTTCACAATGTTTGCCAAATCTGCACACTGTCTATAATATTGTTTGTTGAAAGTCTCAAAATCAATTCCTCTATTTAACTTGAATATCTTTTTCAAAGAAAATTTATGTGGCTACTATAAATGGAAAAGAAAGGAAAAATATAATTTGCCAAAACTTGAAGGTAACGATAGCCATAAAACTTAAAAGTAACCATAACAGGTGACAGCGGTGTAATGATGATTGGTGATAGTGATGACTGGTAATAAAGCAGATGGGTGCCGTGACTAGTCAGGGCACTTGGTTTTAGAACACCTTTCTTTTTGTTAAATGTGTGTTCTTTGTTTAGAAGAGAAATTAGCAAGTTACTATCAATAGAAATGAAACATAAGCCAAAACTAGATTTCCTCTTGATGCCCCCAGAAAAGTGAAATAAATTTGATGGGGAGACAATAAGATAAACAATGCCCCACAGTGATGTTTACATCCCAATTGCAACCTGTGCCTGTGTTACTTTAGACAGCAAAAGGAAGTTTGCAGATGAGAGTAAGTCAGGATCTGAAGGTGAGGAGTTTATCCTGGATAATCTAGGTGGGTGAGCCCAATGTAAACATAAGGGTACTTATAAGAGGTCAAAATCAGAAAAAGTAGGTGTTACAATAGAACCGGGGTTGGTGGTTCACGCCTGTAACCCCAGCACTCTGAGTGGCCTAGGCAGGTGGATTGCTTGAGCTCACAAGTTCTAGACCAGCCTGAGCAAGTGTAAGACTCCGTCTCTAAAAAACAGCCAGGCATTGTGGTGAGCACCTATATTGTTCCAGCTACTTGGAAGACTGAGGCAAGAGGATGGCTTCAAACGAGGAGTTTGAGGTTGCTGTGAGCTATGGCACCACAGCACTCTACTGGGGCAAGAAAGTGAGACTCTGTCACAAAAAAAAAAAAAAAAAGAGGTAGTCTCCAGAATTTGGAAAAGACAAGGATACAAGTCCCAAACCTTTACCAACATCTTAAATAAATTTGTATGATTTTTCAGCCACTAAATTTGTGGTAATTTGTTACGGCAGCAATAAGAAACTAATGCAGAGACTGATTCATATACCATGGGATGCAAAGGTAAGTAATACCGTGCCAGGCATCAGCTAGAATCACCCATACCTGCAGGGATGTATACCGTGCACAAGGGGCGCGCTGCCTAATGACCTCTACTAGGCAGACAGGAAAAATTGGTATTCCTAGATTAAAGCAACTGGGGAAGAATTTAGGCCTGAGGCAGTAATGCTGGCTGCTAAGACGCTGGCTGATTACAGGGGAAGCTCCGCATGGTCAAGGTCCTGTTTCCTTCACTACTTGTCTTTCCTTATTATGTAGACCTGACATGAGGAGAGACTATCCCAGACTCAGCCCTCCTTCACAAATGGACTCCGCTTTGAGGTAGGTCACGCTCAGAGCTCTTTCTGCTCATAATCGTACGCCTGTTCTCTCAGACTAAAGTAAGCCTGGGGATATTTCCTTAAATTAAATGAAGTAAATTGCTATACTTTTGTCTAATTGTAAAAAAAAAAAAAAAAAAAAAGGCAAATGTCTATTATTATAGACATTTCAGAAAATAGAAAGAAACTAACAAAACAAATAATAATAAATAATACTATATAAATAATAAAAAATAATAATAAGTTCTTACCGAACAGAGAAAACTACTTGGTTAATATTTTCAGAGATTTCTATTTGGTCCAATTTGTATTTATGTCTATTAATAACAAAAATTCTTCAATAAATACTGTTTAGTAACCTCCTTTTCTCGCATTCAGATATATTATGAATACTTTTTCACTATAGCACTGCAATATTTTTATCCTGACTGATAAGTATTCTGTTGTAAGCATGAGCTAGAATTCATGTGACCATCTCATTCACATGGCTATGTATGCTATTTCCAGTTTGTTACTATTTCCTTATAAATATTTTGGTTTGCCACAGATGGGTTCTAAAAATAAATTTGTGAGTTAAGAATATTCACGGTTTTTATACATATCACCAAATTTCCCATCAGAGAGTTATAGAAACTTACCTTTAAAAAATGAACATGTTTAAAGGGAATCCATTGCAAGTTTGATTGAATTTAAAGTAAGGAAATAAATGGTAACTCCTTCGGGGTGGGGTGGGGGGAGAAGGCAGGCTTTTTATTTTGTACTTTCTGTGATAAACCCGACCATTCTTGCCTTCCTCTTGACCTGACCATCTGCTGGAGAAAGAGGGAAGACAAGGACGCCCCGGAAATGGAGTAACTGGGTAAAGGAAAAAATAATAATAATAAGGATAAGTGAGAAAAGTGTTTGCTGGGGACATTTTGATAAATTTGAAAACACTGCTAGTGTCAGTATTTTCAGGTTTCCAAAAAGTATAGCGGATGGATGATATTCACTGTCATAAAGTGAGAAGTGGTAGAAGGTCTTTTCAAAGTCTGCCTATTTCGGAAGTCTCCTTGGTCAGCCACCAGCAGATCTGATGAGTAATCAATACAGACAATCAATCTGTGTAGCTTTAACATAAGTTTCTGCTTTGGCTGTCTATACAGATGCTTTAGTGGAAAACTTCCAAAGCACTCCCCTGCTGAGGACTGGCGTGGCCAAGCCCACAGCAGCCAAGTGCTGAGCCAGGCAGCTCGAACTACACCTAGGAAAGACTGTGGTCTATTGTTGAGATCACCTGTTCCGGGTTCCTCATGGTTTTTAACTGTAAAACAAGCTAGATGATTTCTAAGTAATTGGTTTTATGTTTAATCTTTCCTACCTCAAACCTACAAATTCATATGCATCCTAAAAAGAAAAATAACAACAACAATAAATAGCAACACCATATTAAGTAGCTTCTATTAGCAAGGAATTACACCGTACACTTCACACATATATTCTATTCAGGCTTTACAACATTGTTGTGGGGAAGTTATTATTATTATTATCAATTTATGAGTAAGCAAACTGAAAATCAGAAGCTTATCCAAAGCCCATGGCTGGTGTGAGCTGGAATCTGAACCCATGTGCGTTGGTTTCCACTGCTCTCCACTGGCTCTGTTAGGTGACGCTCCTGCTAAGAGGCCCTAGGACTTTATGCTTCAGTTCATGTTTCAAAGGCCCCACAACCAGCCCCCCATATTCCCATGCTTCCCCCCTAACGGCCCTGGGAAAAAAATTCAAGAAGCACAGTGACAGATGGAGTCTGTCCTGACCCCAGTTGCTCCATCCTTTATTCGGTTTATCACAAGTTTGAAAAAGCAGCAGACAGCAGAAGGGGGAGGGAGGACAATTTTCTTCTGTATCTTTAAGGGCATTGTTTTAAAATATTGTTTATAAAGTGTCTGGATTGTTTTGTTGTTGCTTGTTTTAATTTACTTTGGTGGAGTATATTAATTAATATGATGAAGAACAAGCTCCATTTTTCCTGTTGGAAAGATATGCCAGACAGATCACAGACAATCAGATAAACTCCTGATTTATCTGGAGGGCAGTAACCTTCAGGGAAAAGCTTCTGGGAATAATAAATGTCAATATTAGTTTTTGATTTTTGGTTTGGGGGAGGGGGTTGCGGTACATGGGGCTGGTGCTCTCCTCCTTGAGCCACAGGCACTGCCCTATATGTCAATATTAGTGACAGGGTGAGGTAGGCAATGTGTTGCTTGTTCTGGAAATGGAACGGAGAATGGCAGGGCCTCAACCCAAAAGCCAGAATGAATAGAAAGAAGAGGTGAGCAACTACGAAGACAGAGACAGATACTCTAATTCTTTGAAAGGACCAGAGTGGAGGATGCTAGGATGTCCCTGAATGCCAGTGAGGGGATGGAAAGGGGCTCTCTCTATCCTATTTCCTCTCTCTTCTTTCTCTAATTCCTACTGCCCCTTGCCTGCCTCAGCCTCCACCATGCTGAAGCTGATCTTCATTTGGCCAAGTCGCTTCCCCCTTGGGGCCTGAGCTTATTCCCCTGTAAAATAAACTAGCTGGTCTGCCAGGTTTTTGTCAGATTCATCATGTGATGTCCTGTTGTTATCAAACAAAGAGGGCCCGGCCGCCTGTCACTGTGAGCCCATTCGCAGAGGCAGGGATCAGTCCGGCAAACTTTGTCAGAAGGCCGCGATTTTGGAGAACAATGAGAGTGGCTCTCCAAGACTGTCCTGTTCTTCCATTTCCAAAATTATTGTTTTATATATGAAAGTTCAAAGCAAAGACCATACCAACCCCTATTCCAAATCCTAATCAGCATAACTCAGTGACCTATTACAACATTGAAATGTTCAAAAGTTAATCTCCTAAATCAATCCACCTAAATTACCCAAGATAGGCATCTTTAGGGTGGGAGCTAAATTTACAAAACAGTAAGAATGGGAGACAGGGGGTGAAGGTCAAGCAGGACCTACACGGAGCTGACCAGCTGTGTCTAATGGGAGACAGGAGGTGGGAGATGGGGGTGGGGGTGGGGAAGGCAGGTGACGGTCAGAAAACGCCTACACCCAGCAGACCAGCTGTGTCGTGTCTGCCTTGGCCTGACAGATTCCATCTTATTCTCACCACCTGTGCTTTCACTGGAATGTGATCTCTTTAAAAATCAGAGCAAGATAAGAGCAGAGTTGAACAACCATGTCCTCCTGACCACAGGAAAATTAGAGCACTTGCACTTCAGAGACTGTGGGTGACCCCTTCCAAAGTGTACTTCCCTTCTTTCCTCGTAAGGATCTATGGCGCTTCATACTTCTCTCTGGCTAACCCTAAACCCCAGATTTAGAAGCTACCCAAGCCCAAGTCTCTCCAAAGTCCTCTAAGACTAAATAATTCCCAGCCATTTCCTACTCCTTACATCAAAATGTCCAAAATCACAAAGAACATTATCATAAATAGGTAATGTTCTGATTTTTTAAAAGAACCTAGAAATAATGTCAGGGAGAGAAGGATTACAGAAGTCACCTTAGTCATTTTAAAATACCTTTAGCAGGAAAAGCTCTTTCAAACAAAAATATTACACAGGCTCCAAATACATAAAACAAATGAGGAGGAGGAGGAGTGTGAACTTATAATAAGAAGTTCAAACGCATGACCTTCACATGTTATAAGTAATGTGATCAGGCGGAAACGGCTCTGGTGACTCTTGGAATTAGAAATGGGACTTGAAATGAGAGTCCTTTGGCTGCATTTACCTTGGCTCACACTGTTTGTTTGGCTATATAGTATGAATCTGTATAGATAAGCAGTTGAAGCCATAATTGTTTTTAAACAAAAGTTTTAAACAACTTACATTTTCTTCAATTATACAAAATAGAAGAAGAAGTTGTATTCAAAGGTACTGGCGCACACTCATGAATTTGCGGCCACTGATTGTTTGCAATTTGATACCTAATATATACTCCTGAGGCTACTTGTGAAACAAAATGCCTCCATGGGTGGCACTGGGTGTTTCATGGCCCGTTCCAGTTAGCATCCTGCAGACCACATCCGTGGGAGCTGGTGCTCTAGGCTTTGCTATATTCACTTGTTAAATGCAAGCTGGTTCTTTGATGCTTAATTTATATTTGTTTCTTTTCCTTTTTTTATTTCAGATTAATGTGAGGGTACAGTTAGGTTACAAGGTTTGCACTTGTTACAATAGGCCCTATTGTAGTTGTGTCCCACACCCAAGAGGTGTGCCGTCTACCCTTACATTGTGCCCGTGAAGTGGAAGCACACCGACCCCCTCCTTCTCTCTTCTTCCCCCTCCTCCAACTTGAATTAAATTGGATTTTTCTCTTGAGGGGGTATTAGATTGTCTACTGGTCTCATATTAGTATTGAATACATTGGATAATTGTTTTTTCATTCTTGTGATAGTTTATTAAAAATAATGTGTTTCAGCTCCATCCAGGTTAATACAAAAGATGTCAAGTCTCCATCTTTTTTGTGGCTGAATAATATTCCATAATGTATTAGTATACCAATGTTGACTAATCCATTCCCAGGTTGATGGGCATTTTGGTTGTGTCTACTTAGATATAAATTAAATCCAGTTTGAGATTTAAAAAATCGAACCAACACAAACTATCATTAGCCATCATGGAAATGGGTAAGCTGCATGTATGCATCTTCAGCCTCTGTGGTTTCCCCTCAGAGAGGTCATAGTTGTTATGAATCATCTATATTTGGATGCTGTGGAATACAGGAAAATCTTTAATCCTAAAATTCTCCAGACTTCTGCCACTTTCTAGGACTAAATTCCTCTTTGGGGAAGAAGCCGAGCTAGGAGGATTTGTGGGATTAGCACGATTAGAGCAGTTTTCCCCTTCAGGCAGGAGGCCTGTGAGTGTCACCCAGCAGCTGTCCCTAAATCCAGCCCCCACACACAATCATTGGGTTCACTTGATAAGTATACAAATTCCTGGGCCCCAAACCTGGAGTCTCTGCTTCAGTAGGTTTGGGGTAGGGTACAAAATCATTATCTAGAATTAGGTGGTTCTGATGATTTTGTGTCTGATTTTCTTGAGAAGTATAGTCAGGGTTGAAAAGGTCAGCACCCCCTGGCCTAATTAAAACCAGTACTTTGCCAAGTATATACAATTAGTATATGCAATTGTTGTCCAGAGGATTAAACAATCTGTTCTAGAGTTAATGGGAATAAAACACTTCAGTGTCATGGAGAATTGGAAACATCTCATAAAAATAAATGGATGCGCTCCCAAGACAATGAGGGAAAGGTTGCATTTCTTTTTCTCCATTTGAAAAACAGACAGTTACTAAATCACGATGACCAGCTCATATGCAAACAACTTTTGGAAGACTTATCCACAGATAGCAACAGCTATATTGATTCTAAATACTGATTTAAAAATCATGTTTGCACACCTTATGTAAGTAAGTTTTTTTCTTAGACCTATAATCATACACTATGCCTCCAAGATTTCTCAGCTTTGGACACTTTAGCCCAAATAATTTGCTGTGGAGGTCTGTTCTGTGCATGTGAGGATGTTTAGCATCATCCCTAACTTCTACCACTGGATACCAGCTGTACTTCTCTAGTAATGACAACATTTCTCCAGATACTGCCAATTGTTCCTGGTGGGGGGTGGGGGTGACAAAGTCACTTGTGGTGGAAAAGCATTGCTCTGGAAAAAAAATCATGCAATTTCTCTGGGGCTTTGGATTCCTATAATATAAGATGAGGGAGTGAAGTTGGTATTCATAGCAGTGGAATTAGAAAAGATTCTATAATAAGTGATACTGGTAAAATAAAAATAATTCAGATTCAATACCAACCCATACTGAAAAATACACTTCAAATGGTCTAAAATTCCAAATTTTAAAGAAGCTAAAATATTGAAAAATATAAAGACTCTATTTTTCTAACCTTGGGGTAAAGAAGACCTGCCTAAGAAAACCAAAAAACCTAGAAGCTAAAAAGGCAAACCTCAAAAGCCTTAACACCACATTTCACTACTTCTTGATATAAAATAATAACTAAATAAAGACCCTGAAAGCAAAATTTCAAAAAGAGAAAGTGAGAAAACATTGGCGTATTGTATTACAGACTGAAGGTCAGTCAGTATCCATAACACAGATGCATCCGAGCAGGGGCTGGGTTTTCATGGAGGTCATGCCACAATCAAGCCAAACCACACTGGGGAAGTCATTTGAAGGGTCTTCTCATTTCTGAACAGGAAAGCTGAATGGTATTTTCTTTTTTTCTGACTATACAACATTTTCCGAGCTAAAATGTCTGCAATGTTTTTCTAAAAATCCTATTTCACTCACTCTAGAGTGAACTCAGAAGGGTGCTGAGGATGAGGGACCCATGCTCTGTCCTGCTTTCCTAATTGGGTCAAAGGGCTCCTCTGGCCGGCATCAGACCAACAACAGTGGAGCGTTCTGATAGGTCCAGGTAAGGGAAAGGTTCAGACTTTCCACCTGGCAACCAGCCCAGAGAGAGCCAGGCTGAGTCAAGAGGGCAGATCCGTCCTCAGGGTCTCATCTTTCCATTTCAGCTGTGGCTCCTTCACCCACCACCTTCCCTAACTCAGCTCTGGAGAGTTGATGTAATGGTAGGGAAATATCTTACTTTAAGTAATACTTCTTTTTTCCTTAACTTTGAACACATTCTTTACTTAAAATGACAAATAAATCTGCCCTCCTTGCCTACTCAGTTATCAGTCAGCTGAGAAATCGTTCACATTGTGTCACAACCAATTGAACTGGAATGTTTAGTTCATGAAAATAACCAGGCCGCAACTCTTTGTTTGAGTTATTGAAGATGATTTAATTAGTAGTATCATCTAATCTCTCTCAGCAATCAACTAGCACTTAAACACCCAGATAAAAATTCTGTATGTAACTATTTAATTGAATGGGAGAGGAATAGGCTAACCATAAAAGATTCATTTTCTTCCAAGCAGTGTTCTCTCCTATCACTAAAAATAGAAAATACTCTCAAAATTGTTGATATTTTAAGTAGAAGTACTTCTCACTGCATTTCTCTTCCACCAAAAGGCAGAGATCATTGAAGCCCCACAGCGTAACTATGAAACTTAACCGTGTTTTCTGCAGATGGCATATCTTGCTACCTATCAAAGGAAGAAAAAAACTAGGGATGGAAGGAAAGATGTTCCTTATTTCCTAGTGATAAAGAACAGAAGTTGTAGGTTCTATATCACGTGCATGAAACTCCAGGTTGCATCCGAGAAAGTTCTGCACACCTGGAAGTTGAAGGATTGGTGACAAGTTATCTGAGGGAGGAGCAGGAGGAGCCAGAGAAGTGTTTCCACCCTCCTTCTGTCCTCCCATTCCTAGCTTGCTTAATATGCTTCAGAATTTAGAGAAGGCATTGAAGCTGGAAAGGATGTGAAAAACTTTTTAAGCCTACAGACACTTCTTCTGACTTTAGAATTTGTTGTTATTTTGCCAGGAAACCATAAATCCAGATGTTGGACCATGTCAGAAATCCGGGCAAGGGAATGGATCGTCTCGCACAGAATGGTGATGTGGCTTCTGATTCTGGTGGCGTATTTATTCCAAAGCAACGTGAATTCGGGACGTTTGCCAACTAAAGCTGTGGATCCAGAAGCATTCATGAATGTCGTAAGTTGGGATTTTCCATAATGTTTTGGGGGAAATGAAGTAACTTACATGTTACTATTTGTATCTGGTTATTGTCTGCATTATGTATTATACAGCAGAACCTCTATAACTTGACCACCCAAAGGACTGTAACAAACTGGTCACTCTACAGAGGTGGCCAACATAAGGAACTAGGCCTACTGGGCTGATACGCACATGTGGTGCATGTCTGGTCCATGAAAATTAGGTCAACTTCAGGAGGTGGTCACTGTAGGGAGGTGATCAGCTATGGAGGTTCTAGTACATTTATATAAATAAAAGTTTATATGTATAAAAATTAAATGGTAGAAAGAATGCTACACTGGGTCTCAGTAGACCTGGGATCTCCTGGAACAAATTCAATAAACAAGTGATTTAATCTCTTTGGACTTTAAACACAATTTAAATTTTCCTTGAACTCTTAGGTTCATCCTGTGAGCAAAGAAATCACTGTGGTATTTTGGGCCCACCCCAGACCCTTGATGATTTCCCATATGTCTGTTCTTTTTATTATTTTTTTACTTTCTCCCATGTTGTAAAGATGTTAGCCCTCACTTCTTGCTATCAAGGCACGCACTTCCAGGAGCTTTGACTGCACTATTCTAACCCACTCTCTTTATCCTGTTCTGGACTGGTAACTTTGTTGAATAGCAATGAAAAGCCCCTCAGTGCCTGTTGGAAAAGGCATCCTATGAGTAAAATTCACAATAATAATATATCTGTTTAGGCCTACCAGGGGAATTTGGGGGGGAGGGGTATACTTCTATATCCTAAGTTGGATTTTAGTAATGAACACCATCGAGGGCATTGTGATAAAAGCTGTGGACATATTATTTTATTTCAGCTCTACTTCCCTATGTAGTAGATACGATCACCCACATACTTCAAATCAAGCACCTGACATTAAAGAGATGGAGCAAGTTAAACAAGTCCTTGCCACTGGTACAATTTAAATTCAGGTCCGCCTAAGCAGTAAGCCTATAATTATAACCACTCTGCTTGCAATAAACATTCCTGGGTGAGAAGGAAGAGAGTTTCCCTCCAGATGAGTAAGATGACGCTGTACAATAACAACCACATGATGTAGGTGTATCTAACACCTCATGGAAAGACCAATTGTGACATACATTTATAAGAGTTAAGACTCTTTTTACAGGTGCTCCCTTCTACGGGTTCTGAAACTCTGAAAGACCATAGGAATATTCTCAGTCTGCATGGTGCTAAAGATCAGGTTTCTCTGGACCATTACAATGACTGATTGTCTTTTGATGGTGTATCTGGATAGTTAGCACAATGGTGTAGATCTGTAGGAGCCGTCCCTTAGAATGTTCCACAAACTTCCTCTGCTTTGGGACAAGGGGAACTGAGTTAGCTGCAGACAGAGACTATCTTCCTGGGCCCCAACACTTTTACATTTGGGGTTTCAGAAGCCTAGAGAATAAAACATGTTTAATTAAGCTGTGCCATGAGCAGCATATGGGACAAGTTCTCCATTGAAGGAGGATCCGGGTAGAGCTTCTCAGTGTCCGGCACCTTATTTAACTAGTTCCCCAGTAAATGTGTTTACTGTTATAAATAACACTGGGATAAATATTCTTAGAGGTATATTTTCATGTATACCTCTGATTTTTTTTTTTTTAATTTCAGGAAAGGACAATGGATTAAAAGTTAAATATTCAATATGTTTATAATTTTTCAATTTACAATACAATTTAAAAATTAAATATTATCAGTTTTTAAATATATATGTATATGTCAATAAACTGCCCTCAAAAAAGAGTTATACAAATGTACAAGTTCACAAATAATACCTTATCCTTTTGAATACATTGGGCCTGTATTTTTGTGACCACAAGTTTATGGCCTGCTATTATCCTGTGTAAACTCTCCTGCTGAGTGTAGTCTTGAACAGCTGCCACCTGTATGTCACGTCCATTCTGGCTGGAGTTCTTCGCCTTCTGCTATGTCCATGCCCTTATCTCTACCGCTTGGTGGTCCTAGTCTATCCTGAAGGCCTGGCTCAAATTCTCCTTCCTCCCTAAGAGCTGGCCTTACCGGCTTTGTTCACCGGGCTCTCTTTGCTCAGAATTCCTTTTGCTCCTTCCTTCATTCAGATCCTTCATCCCACTTTTTGGCATCACCTCCATCTTCTTAGTAAACACTTGTTCTATATTTGCCCTATCTCATCTCCCCAAACTGTTTACTACACATTATTCTTGAAGGATAGTCCCCAGGTCATCTGCACCTGCATCAGGGAAGCTGTTCAAATGTCCATTTGGAGGGTTCAGCCGAGACCTACAATCTCAGAGACTTGTGAGAGTGGGGTTCAGCAATTTGCATTTTAATGAGCCCTCCAAGTAGTTCTGATGCATGCTAACATTTGAGAACTACTCATCTATAAAGTTTCAAGGTTAAATATACAGTGGTACGATATACACATATACACACATAGGCACGCACACAGCATTTTATATAACACTTGGTTAACTGGGTTTTCATTACAGCGGTAGCTTCAAGCTCTAGGACCCGCTATGTGCCAGGTGTTATAGTCACTGTTACATGTGCCTGTCTTTTTATATCCCTTACAACAATCCATGAAGTATCAACCGTTAGTATCCCTAATTTACAGATGAATAAACTAAGGAATAAGGACGGTTTAACTAAATTTCCCAAGGTCATAAGCTAGTATGTGTATCAGTGTTAGACCCAGAGTAAAAACTCAAGCAGTGGAAGCCCAGGGCTTTGTCTTGTGACTGCACTTTGCCCTGTATTCTACTCCAGGTAGTCCACCCGGCTTTCTCCCCTCTTGCTCTTTTTAGAGTAGCCCCTGATACAGTTTCTTCCTTCTCTGGGTAACAACACTGGGCAAGAATGGTGAAGATGCTTAGGATATCTGTACAGCTTTATGTTTTCTAAAGAGTTTCTGCATGTAACAAGCATACAGAGCAGGGATTCTTCAGCAGATGTATACACCTAGGCAACAAGGAGTCTGGAGCGCCTGAGATTGCATGCTCGTGCAGCCACATGCATGACCATTCCTACAGGTCCCCTCAAAGGCACTGAGGGAACTTTAACCTAAAAATGTTCAGAATTGCTGCTCTTGAGCCTCTGGTTTTAGAACTAGAAAGAACCTTCAGGAATACATGGCCCAGAGATTCGCTTTAAGTGTCCTGAGGCAGGTGCCCCACTGGCTACATTAGAATCCCTTGATATCTGACCTGAAGTGGGCTCAAGACTCTGTATACTTAAGTGATTCTGGGTGCACACCGAGGTTTTGGAATCAGTATTCTGGTGCAGTTATTCTCAAACATTACAGTGCATCAGAATTCCCTACAGAGTTTGCTAAAACACAATTAACAGACCCTGTCTTCAGAGTTCCTGACTCAGTAGATTAGGTTGGAACCTGATAATCTGCATTTCTACCAACCTTAGTGATGTTGATGGTTTGGGCCCAAGGTCTACACTTTGAGAACCATCCTTCTTATCCAGTCTTCATATTAAAGCCAAAGAAAGTGAAAACCAGAAAGGGTTGGCTGATATTTTTAATTCCCATAATTAGCTAGGGAAAAGCAAGGACTTTCTTGCCTATGGCTTACAGCCTCAAAGATCACCAAGAATACAGCCATATATAAATCAATTAAAAAGAAATTGTGCTTTTTCCATAGAGTGAAATCATCCGACATCAAGGCTATCACTGTGAGGAGTATGAAGTCACGACTGAAGATGGGTATATCCTTTCTGTGAACAGAATTCCTGGAGGACCAGGGCAACCTAAGACAGGTATGTTTCACCCTGTATTACCCTAACATGGCCATCTTCTCTTCAGCCAGGATTTCCCTGTGACTGAGTGAAGAGAGTCTGGGTTCTTAGTACAAACTGGGGCCCATTGTTCTGCTCAAAAGATCATGTCAGTTCCTCCATAAACTCTACCACCCTATCCCTATGCACTGCATCAATTATCTCAAATAAACACAGCATTTGCTTTTCAAAAAGAATCTTTAAGAAAAGTTCATTTCTTGACCCCTTCTAGCACTCAACTCATTCCCCCACACCCTTTATACAGATATTTTGGGACATTCACTGATTTTTCTTTGAAAAGACCATGAACCTCTCTGTTCATGAAGAATTCAAACTTCAGTATGCACCTGGTGCCAACCCCATACACTATATTCCTCATCCAAAGAGCACTTTAGACATTTAAGATATTGCTGAGCTTTTCACTGAGGGCGACTTATTTATTTATTTATTTATTATTATTATTTTTTTTTTAGGCAGAGTTTCAGTTTGTCGCCCTCAGTAGAGTGCCAAGGTGTCACAGCTCACAGCAACCTCAAACTCTTGGGCTTAAGCCTCAAGCCTCCCAAGTAGCTGGGACTACAGGCGCCCGCCACAACATCTGGCTTTTTTTTTTTTTTTTGAGATGGTGTCTCGCTCCTGCTCAGGCTGGTCTCACACCTGTGAGTTCAGGGAATCCTCCTGTCTCAGCTTCCCAAGTGCTGGGATTATAGGCATGAGCCACGGCACCCTTTTAAGGACCAGGTTCTATGTGTACATTTAAAACTTTTGATACATTTTCATAGCTCATTTAATTCCTTTTTTTTTTTTTGTATATGGGATTTTCAGTTATTTCTGAATTTTAAAAAGTTTATCTTCATTACTAAAGTATGCCAAACTCCCATGCCTTTTTAGGCTAGGTTCCTTTAATACTCAGGATTTATGCTTATAACAGCAATTACATTATCTGCCACATGCACAGGGGAATAAGTTCTTGTGTTCTTTTCATATGCCCAGGTACAATGCTGCATTATTTCTTTTGGTCCCATTTAATTTTCACAATAATTCTAAGAAACTGCTATTAAGTAACTTGCCTGGAAAATCCATGCTAATACTTGCTAGCAAGTTGTAAAACCTGTACTCAAATCAAGATCAGTCTGCCACTATCGCCCATGTTCTTAACTAGATCCAGAAACTACTTGGCAAATGCTACTGGGCCTGGGTGTAAAGAGGTTTCAGGGTTCTGTTTTGCTTCAATGTGCACTTTTTTAGCTTTTTGTAAAACAGTTTTTTTTTTGGGGGGGGGTTTCTGCACTAGCTGCACAGTGTAGCACGCTCCCACCTCAGTGCCTTTGAACTTACGCCTCTCCCTCTGGACTACTATTCCGTCAGCTATCTATGCAGCTTGCCCTGTCCTTCTTTCAGGCCTCCTTTATCCGAGAGTCCTTCCCTAGCCACCCTGTTCAAAATAGTAACCCCTTTACTCTGCTACCAGCTGCAATAGATATTTGCTTGTTTATTGTCTGTCTCTCTACGAACAAAGTGTAAACTTGGTGAAAGTAAAGACTGCATCTATCTTGTTCAAAGCCATAACCAGTGGCTAAACAAGTGTCGAGCACATTCTGGATGCTAATACATTTTATTGGAATGAGTGAATAAATTTTGTATAAATAAATGAATAGCCTGAGGACACAGAACGAACTTTTTACAAAGCCCCACAAATCCTAGGTGGTGGGCAAGGCACAGCTCTTCCAAGCAGTCAAGGGGCTGCAGCAATTTCTAAGGGTGAGGGTCCCCTGCAGTCTCGGTTCATGGACGGAGTTCATCTTACTCACTCACTGTCGACCAATTCCAGGTTCAAGGAATCAGCCTTTTTGGTCCGGTCGGTGTGGCACACTCCCCTCTAGTGGCTGATGTTGTCCCTGCAGCTTCCACTTGCCCCCTCAAGGACACATTCTCCCAGGATAAAGGGAAGGGGGATTTTTCACCATCTCTTCATAGAGGGTCAATGAAATTCATACTGAAAATAACTGAAAAATCTTTATGGAAAATCTTATAGCTTGTGATAAAGGCCTTTTTATCTTTATCAAATCATTATACTTGGCTTCAAATATTTGCATCAAGAAAGAAATACAGCCTGGAACATCCTCAGAAATGACATCTTTTTAAAGTGTAGCCCTTACACTACACCTACTGGATATAATTTAAATAGGAGCCACGGCTGAGGGGATGTTTGAAATGATATAAATGAGCCAGCCCTCTCATTAGGTGACATAAGTTCAAACTGTACTGCTAATTGGGGTCAAGCTGACCCCAACAATAGGAAATGTCCTGATGTCTCCCAAGGGAAGCACTGATCATCTATCTTTCTTTGATCACCCCATGTTAACACAACTGGGGTCACCTCCATGAGAGCAAAGAATATGAACCAAATGAGCAAACATCAAGGAAAACTTAAAATAACACCGAGTTCTTTTCTCCTGGCTCTGCACTTACGGTCCTCAGTGGCCTACACGTTCTCCCCCCAGAGGGATAAAATGAGGCAGATGGAACTCATAAAGACCGCCCAGATGCTGGATGAGTTTGCTGTAGAAAGGAGACTGCGCACAGATTCTATATACCCCTTTGTAGCAACAGTAACAAGAGTTCCCCCTCTGATAAGAGGGCAGGCAACATGCTGAGCACTTAGTGTATCTCATTTGACTCCCCAAATCCCTGTAAAGTGGGCAACTATATCCTCCTTTTGCTAATGAGACACAGAAGCTCAGAGTCCCATGCTGTAGTGGAAATATAGCAATAACAATGACAGCAGCAATAAAGCCATTTTTTATTTCCTTTAGGCTGGGTACTGCAGTATGTGCATTTATGATATAATTTAATTGTCACAACTCCTATCAAGGGCATGATATTTTTCCCTCCTAATGGTACACCATTTTATTAATCTTTTAGTCATATTTACTAATGTGAAAAATGATGTATATTCTTTAATTTACCAAGTTGGGTCCTTCTTGATGCCTCGTATTATGAAACATGATGTTGGCTTATTTCAGCCATTAAATATGGTGTAAATATTTTAATTATTCTGCAGTCCTATCTCCTGGGCACTTTTGATATTTTCTGAAGAGCACAGAAAAGTCCAATACAATGCAAGGGTATATTTCAGAATAATTAAGAATAAAAAGACATTTTAAATGTCTTACTACAAAAAATAAGTGAGTGAGATGAAGGGTATGTTAATCTGTTTGATTTAAGCATTCCAAATTGTATATCAGATCATCACATTGTACCCCATTAATGTACACAGTTATTATTTTAAATAACAATGAAATAAAGAAATAGAAAAAAATTTTAAATAATAATTACACGAAAACAGCAAGTTAACATTGTAGATTCTTTCTCTGTGTCAGGCATTGTACCACCTATTCCTTGAGCTCTATTTTATTTAACTATAACAAAAATTCTATTTTACTGATGAGGAAATCAAGACACAAAAAAGGTTAAGTAATTGGCCATAATAATTAAGCTAGCAAGAAGCTGAATCAAGATTTAAACACAGGATTATCCAACTTCAAAGCCCTTATACATCAGTGAATAGCAACAAAGGTAGAGAGTACTTCATACCACTAATATTTTGTTTATTGCAGGGTCCAGGCCTGTTGTGTTACTACAACATGGCCTGGTTGGAGATGCCAGCAACTGGATTTCCAACCTGCCCAACAATAGCCTGGGCTTCATTCTGGCAGATGCTGGTTTTGATGTGTGGTTGGGAAACAGCAGGGGCAACACCTGGTCTCGGAAACACAAGACCCTCTCCGTAGAACAAGATGAATTCTGGGCTTTCAGGTATATGAAAATCTTGAGAATGAAGCAAATGTGAGTGTCTGTTGGAAAACTGGGTAAAAACTGTTTTTAGTATGGGGTTTATTTATTTTGCTGCATCACCAGTATCCCAACATGATATCCCCAGTTTTCTTAATTAACTGGTGATTCTTCTGGGGAGGTAGTAGGAAATATTGGATTCCCCAAGCAGGTTAGGTCTGGCTACTGGGGTGATAGGGGTGTTTGGGATCAGGTAATAGACATCGGAATGGGAGACAGGTAGGTCCATTTCCTTACAGGTGGACAATTGTACTCCAGAAGGAGACCAGAGCAGGAAGCATTAGAAAAAATAAAATAAGAGAAACGATTAAGTTTTAGGGACCATCATTTTGACTCACATATCGCTTATGCTCTTACAAAAGATTTTGAATGTTTTCATTTAAATTATCTATTGACATTCAACCTGCTCTTTGTCCCCATCAGAGATGAGTTCCTGCAGCCCCTCTAATACTTTTCCTATACAGGAGTCCGCATGGCCCTTTGTTGTTCTGCTAACAGTATAATAGGAGACCTCCATTGGGAGGTGGATCATGTCCCAGTAAATACTCACTGACGATGATTATCGCTCTGTGATAACATCTGGAAAAAACAGGCTTGCTGACACCCTGTGACTCCAGAGACAGCCACACATCACAGGATTGAAATGAGTTGAAGTGTTGTGAGAGGCACTGTAACAAGTTACTGGGGCTGACAAGTCACGGGATGGTTTGTAATCCTCAGGGTGTGCTTTTATTTGTTTCTAACTGTAATTTTTCATATAACTTTGTCTTTTCCCCTTGTAGTTATGATGAAATGGCTAGGTTTGACCTTCCTGCAGTGATAAACTTTATTTTGCAGAAAACGGACCAGGAAAAGATCTATTATGTCGGCTATTCACAGGGCACCACCATGGGTAGGTTCAAAGAAAAACAGGTTTGTACACTCAGAAGAAATGTGACCATATAGTGCAAGCTATACCTGGAATCAGTCACCTTGCACTTCTCAGATCCAAGTGCCTTATCTTCAGAACCATAAAGATCCCCCACAAAGTGTCTAGCATATAGTTACTTCCCTAAATATATGAATATAATACACATATCTCCTCAAAGTCAATATTATTGTATTTAATAATTTAATTCAAGGGAACCTAATTACTTGAAAACAAAATAGATTGTCATAGAGATCAAAGAGAAATTTTTGCTATCCACCCTCAAACCCTGTAAGTTTATAGAAAAGTTAAGACACAGTTACACATAATTATCAAAATATCTCAATAAAAGTAAAATACACACTCTGAGTCCTAGGACATTCACCATCCGTGATGACTTATTTCTTCCCTCACAGGCTTTATTGCATTTTCTACCATGCCCGAGCTGGCTCAGAAAATCAAAATGTATTTTGCTTTAGCACCAATAGCCACTGTTAAATATGCGAAGAGTCCAGGGGCCAAATTATTGTTGCTGCCAGATATGATGCTCAAGGTATGTGACTTCCCAGAAAATATCTAGTCTACCTAGAAGTCTGCCTGGTTTCCTAAAATGTAGACTTTTAAACTGAAGCCTCTGCTTTTCTAACTATCATGCAGTATTACCATTTCACTTCATATTTTTACAGGGATTGTTCGGCAGAAAAGAATTTCTGTACCAGACCAGATTCCTCAGGCAGTTTGTTATTTACCTTTGTGGCCAGGTGATTCTCGATCAGATTTGTAGTAATGTCATGTTACTCATGGGTGGATTCAACACCAACAATATGAACATGGTGAGTGGGAACCTTGTGAATTCCCAGGGCCCCAAGGCAAAGCTGAGAATTATTCCTCTCACTCCTTGAGGGAAAGAGAATGACAGTGAGGACTTAGGGAAAAGTGTACTCCCAGGATTTCAGTTCCTTCCAATTCATAAGCAAATGAAGGAAATGCTTCAGCCTGGGCTGACACAAGGTTAACACAAGGGCATTAGGTCTAGAGGCCGAGGCAGGTAAATCACCTGAACTCAGGAGTTCGAGACCAGCCTGAGCAAGAGCGAGAACTCATATCTACTAAAATAGAAAAACTTAGCCGTGCATTAGGGCAGGCACCTGTAGTCCTAGCTACTGGGAGGCTAAGGCAAGAGGATCACTTAAGCCCAAGAATTTGAGATTGCTATGAGCTGTGATGACTCCACGGCACTCAGGGTGACAGAATGAGACTCTGTCTCAAAAAAAAAAAAAAAAAAAATTAGCAAATGATATAAAAATGTGAGGGCATTGCTAGATAATAAATCACAGATTCGAGATGGAAGAGGTCTGAAAGCAGCTTTGCTACAGTGACTTGGCAGATGAAAGGGAGCGATTAGAACCTGTCTGTCAACAGAGAACTGCTACGCATTATCCCTTCTTCCCTCCACTACAGTCCTTGGGGTTTGTAGTCGAAGTTCTTTGATGGAACATCAGAATGTCCCCATTTGGCTCAGACTATTAGTTAGTTAGTGTCAATGGCAGTGGGTGGGGGTGTTCCCCAGGAAGCATACTCTGCAATGAAGAGTAATGTGCAGAATGATTTGGGGCCAATACCTGGAAAAGGAAGATGGATTGGGTAAATGGAAAAGTCAAGGTATGATGCAGACAGAATAGGAGCCTCTGTTGATCCTCAGAGATTTGTGGAGCCACGTTGGTCCTTCAGAGCTCTCCCAAGTCTAGAGGAGAGAGCTGGGCCTTCATACCTCCACATCAACCTGTCATTTAACGCAGCACACACCAGTCACAGGAGAGCACTGGGCAAGACCTCTCTCTGAAGCTGGGGCAAGCCTCAGAGCAGGCTGACAGCAAGGGCTGTCTGCCAGCAGCACTCCCAGTAACTGGGGGCATAGGTGTCTCTAATCCTGAAGATTTTATTTCTCATTAAAAGTTAATAATTTGGGCTGGGCACCTGTAGCACAGTGGTTATGGCACCAACCACATACACCAAAGGTGGCAGGTTCAAACCTGGCCTGGGCCAGCTAAACAACAATGATAAGTGCAACAAAAATTAGCCGGGCATTGTGGCGGGCACCTGTGGTCCCAACTACTTGGGAGGCTGAGGCAAGAAAATCGCTTCAGCCCAAGAGTTTGAGGTTGCTGTGACACCATGACACTCTATTGAGGGCAACCTGGTGAGACTCTGTCTCAAAAAAAAAAAAAAGTTAGTAATTTGATTTCTAGCTACCATTGATAAGCATGTATTGTGTGCCAAGCTAATATTTTCCCTACACCAAGCCTATGAGATGAGAGTTATCAATGTCCCTACTTTATTAAAAGTTAGTATACTAAGATTTAGTACACAAATAACTCACCCAAGTTCACCTGAAAATTATATGACATAATTAGGATTTGAATATAGGCTCAATTCTACATCCCTCATCCTGAATATCTCTAGTAAAGTTTTCTGAAAGAAGAGGTCATATCTCTAATGAAAAGTTATTCTCATATGAAAAACAGGTGCCCAGGAATACAGTTAATGACATTTTATTTATGTGCCTGTGTACATTCTGGTTTCATGGATAATTGCTGATAATTTAATGATATTCCCATTTCTTAGTCTGATACTCTGGAGATTTGCTCTTGACGAGCTGCCCATCTTGTGAATTTCTCTGTCCCACAAACCACTCATGCTTTGTTGCAGAGCCGAGCAAATGTATACGTTGCCCACAATCCTGCCGGAACATCTGTGCAAAATATTCTACACTGGAGCCAGGTGAGAATGCTGAATTTGAGGCGGCGCCTGTGGCTCAAAGGAGTAGGGCACCGGCCCGCCCCATATGCCAGAGGTGGTGGGTTCAAACCCAGCCCTGGCCAAAAAAAAAAAAAAAAAAAAAAAGAGAGAGAGAGAGAACGCTGAATTTTCAGTCTTTGCTAAGGCTCTGTGCACATTTGGTGTAGAACAGTCCAAGGATGCCTTTTTGACAACCCAAGGAGTATTTCATGTTCACACTGAGTTAAATGCAATCTCATCAAGGCTGTTTCCACTGAGAATTTGATCAGGATCATTGGAATGTTTCAGAAGGTGGGAGGAGAGGACAAGAGTAGCCCAGGGACATCTTTAGTGAAGGAATACAGCCCAAGCGCTGCCTGTCTGGAGCCACTGCAGGGATGTGGCTGGAGAAGATCGCGTTTCTCCTTCTCTTCAGCCCTCCTGCAGAAGGTCAAGGAGCAGCAAAACACTAAGGCGGGACCTAATTGCCCAAAGAGATTTCCACCAGGGTCCTTTGTACAGCAAACTTCACCTGCAGACACAAGGAGTAGGGATTGCGTGTCTGTGTGCACATATGTGAGATAGAGACAGACAGACAGAGATTGTATCATCAAAACCAAAGAAGAGGCTCCCACATCTGTGGCTCAAGCGGCTAAGGCACCAGCCACATACACCTGAGCTGGCGGATTTGAATCCAGGCTGGCCCACCAAACAACAATGACAGCTGCAATCAAAAAATAGCCGGGCGTTGTAGCGGGCGCTTGTGGTCCCAGCTACTTGAGAGGCAAAGGCAGGAGAGTTGCTTGAGCCCTGGAGTTGGAGGTTGCTGTGAGCTGTGATGCCACAGCACTCTACCCAGGTTGACAGCTTGAGGCACTGTCTCAAAAAAAAAAAAAAAAAAAAAAAGAAGAATTCTGAGTTGTGTTAAATTTTGGTCACTATCTCCCGGGATCTCCACCTTGCACAAGTCCAGGGCACACTTTCCTATTGTAGCCCACAGAGTGGTGCGGGGTGCCCTTCCTACATTAATTACAGCAGGGATGCCCTTCCCGGAGTTGATAATGTGGCGGTCAAGTATTTATTAGCATATAGTCCCTATGTATACATGTATGTATATGTATATATATGTATGTATATATATATTCCATCTTTCACCCTTGAAAAGAAGGCTTCATTGTTTTCTTTGCATTTCCCTTTGAAGTTTATCCCAACCCTGATTGGAAGAGCAGTTCGGCCTTTGGTATCCGCTTCCTTCGCACCTGCAGAGGGTGTAGCAAATTTCCACCACACCCCCATTACCACCCTTCTCCAGTGACACCTCTAAATACTTTGTAAATTTTTTGTCTCCTTTTAGGCAGTGAATTCTGGGGAACTCCGTGCATTTGACTGGGGAAGTGAGACCAAAAATCTGGAGAAAGGCAATCAGGTAAGAAAATCAAATACCGTCTGCTGAAAATATATTCTTTGGAAATGTGTGAAAGGGAAGTTATAGCAACAGTTTATTCTAGAGAAGGGAATAAAACATGAGAATCCAAACCAAGAATAATATTCAGGGTTGAATTTGAAAATGATTAAGTCCATAGCTTAGCCAAGAAACCGCTCTCCTCCTACAGTGAAGTAAGAGGTCTTTTTTGCTGAGATCGACTTCCTGCGCTAGGCACGGGGCTTCTCAGGAGCAAGGTGGGGTAGATTTAATCCAAAGAAGAGTGAACTCTGTGGGAATCCTGAAAGGATTATTTTAGAATCATAAAAACAAAACAAAACAATGGAGATGGTGGGTGTAAAAACATTAAGAACATTAAGAGGCAAGTGGAGATTGCTGTGTTAATTTTGCCTCTGCATTAAAACCAATGTGATAGAGGTTAGGCTGCTTTAATTCTTCATGTCTCAATTTCTTTATCTTTAAAATAAAAGTTATTGGATTAGAAAATTCTTATGAGTTCTCCCTGGTCACACTTTTAGTGACTCTATGATTTGCAAGTTCAAAGTATGAAAAAAGGATATTATTACTTTACCCAAGAAAATAAATAGCTAATGCTATGGAATGACATTAAATGTCAAAATGTAGAGAATTCAAATTAGATAGGTGTACTCTTTTGAGCATAAGATCTTCACTGAAGATTGTTGGTTAGCATTGCAAATATTGATATTTACCATACAAAGCTGGAGGGAGCAGATTAGACACAGCCTAATCTTCCTTTTTGAGTTAGGACATACTTTATATCCAATGCCATCATCAATCCAGATATAAAATTCTAAGAAATTGGACAGACTCCATCGCACCTCTAGAGAGCAAACTCTCAATCACTGATAATTGGCTACTTCTTTTTTAGAACGTTCTTCATTGTTTCCTAAAATATGTCTTTAGAGAAAGTATTCCAGTTCTAAGATAGGTTTTCTGGTTTGTTTATTTGTTTGAGACAGAGTCTTAGTTTGTCTCCCTCAGTAGAGTGCTGTGGCATCACAGCTCACAGCAACCTCAAACTCTTGGGCTCAAGCGATTCTCTCTCTTCAGTCTTCCAAGTAGCTGGGACTACAGGCACCTGCCACAACACGGGGCTGTTTTTAGAGACTCAGGCTGGTCTTGAACCTTTGTGCTCAGGCAATCCACCTGCCTGGGCCTCCTGAGTGCTAGGATAATAGGCAAGGGTCACCGTGCCCAGCCCCTAAGATAATTTTAATTGTTCAGCATTTAATAACTGAGTTCTAGAGGAAGTCATATGTGCAGAGTATGCTCCAGAAAAATAGTAATGGAAGGGAAGAGAAAAAAAACATACACAAGTTGTCATAAAATCACAGATACTTTGAGCTAAACATGACATTTAATTCAATCTTTTCACCTATAGATGAGAGAAAAAAAATTACTACTGACCTCATACATTATTCCAACCTTTCTTATGTAAATTAGGCCATAACTCCAAATTATTAGGAAACCACAAAGAGAAACCAGAGTCTTTAGGATTAGAGCAAACTAAGAAGTGGGCCTTCCTATTTCTATGAAAAATTCTAGATGCTGATTACTTTCAGGGGCTCAGCCAGCCCAGCTAATCTACCAGTACTGCTGAGTAATTCCCAGGATTTAGGAATACTACATACCATTTTGGAGATGACTTTTAGGGCAGAAAATGAGGCTTGGAGCAGGTATTTATCTTTTACCTCCCCTTGGTTCAAATCACCTGAGTGCCGTAGGCTTATTTGTTAATGTCCCCATGTTGTAGAGACACTGCCAGGCTGGGCCTGACTCAGGTGGAGCCTGTGAACACATAGCCTTTCTGACAATCTGCAGGGCTTTCCAGTAGGTCCCTTTGCCTTTTGTTAGAACATCTCTAGTTCGGCTCAGCGCCTGTAACTCAGTGAGTAGGATGCCGGCCACATACACCGAGGCTGGAGGGTTTGAGCCTGGCCTGTGCCTGATAGACAACAATGACAACTACAACCAAAACATAGCCGGACATTGTGGCGGGCACCTGTAGTCCCAGCTACTTGGGAGGCTGAGGCAAGAGAATAGCTTATGCCCAAAACTTTGAGGTTGCTGTGAGCTGTGACACCACACACAGCACTCTACTCAGGACGACATAGTGAAACTCCATCTCAAAAAAAAAAAAAAGAATATCTCTAATTGTTGCTTCATGAAATGTTCACAAAATTAGTTTTTAAAAGGACAGGTACTTTTTTTTTTTTTTTTTTTTGAGACAGAGCATCACTATGTTGCCCTCGGTAGAGTGCCGTGGAGCAACCACCAACTGTTGGGCTTAAGAAATTCTCTTGCCTCAGCCTCCAAAAAGCTGGGACTACAGGTGCCGGCCACATTGCCTGGCTATTTTTTGATTGTAGTTGTCATTGTTGTTTGGCAGGCCCGGGCTGGGTTCGAACCACCAGCTCCAGTGTACGTGGCTGGCACCCTAGCTGCTGAGCTACCGGTGCTAAACCCATGTACATTATTTTTAAAGACAATCACCTTATTTACAAAATATTTAATAGGAAGAAAAAAAGTACAAGGCATTATTTGTTTTTATGTGTTTTCTCATTTGAAACATTATTTGTTTTTATGTGTTTTCTCATTCTTGCAAATATTGTTTCCATTCACAGATGAAGAAACAGGGGTTCAAGAACGTTAAGTAGTTTTACTTTGATGTAGGGGTGGAACAGAGATTCTTAACGTATGGCTCCAATGCCCAGGCACCCTTCACGACAGCACATGGCGTTTTTATATTAGGTTTCTTAGAAATGTAACTTGAGTTTGTAGGTCCAAATGTTACCTAGAGTTAAAAATGATTCTTTTTCTCTAGCCAACTCCTGTAAGGTACAAAGTTAGAGATATGACAGTCCCTACAGCAATGTGGACAGGAGGGCAGGACTGGCTCTCAAGTCCAGAAGACGTCAAAACACTGCTCTCTGAAATAACCAACCTTGTCTACCATAAGAACCTTCCTGAATGGGCCCACGTGGATTTCATCTGGGGCTTGGATGCTCCTCACCGCATGTACAATGAAATCATACATCTGATGAAGCAGGAGGAGCACAGCCTTTCCTGGGGAGTGTGCAAGGTCCTACTGGGAGACATCTGATACTGACACGTCTTGGGAACACTCCCCTGGATGATGGGGCTAGGACATGGGAAGGATTTTCAGAAGGATTTCCAGAATTGGAAACCTACTATCTTGGCAGAAGGGAGGGAAGAGGTATAGTATATATTCTCAGATTTAGTGCATTTGGCACTAAAACTGACATCTACCTTATTTTCAGTGAATTAAACTACTCATTGGGTGAGCATAGGTTTCATATTGCTGCTATATATCCCAGTAGTCCCCAGACATTTTGGCATCAGGGAATGGAAGACAGCTTTTCCACGGGAGGGAGGATGGTTTCTGGATGATTCAAGCACATTCCACCTCCACCTCAGATCATCAGGGATTATATTCCCACAAAGAAAACACAGCCTAGATCCCTGGCATGTGCACTTGACAGCAGACTTCACACTCCTATGAGAATATAATGTCCCCACTGCTTGTCTGACAGGAGGCGGAGTTCAGGTGGTGACATGAGGGACGGGAACAGCTGTAAATATAGAGGAAGCTTCTTCGCTGGCTCTCCCGCCGTTCACCACCTGGTGTGTGGCCCAGTTCCTAAACAGACCACAGGCCCACGCTGGTGCACAGCCCAAAGGGTGTGGACCACAGCCATGTTCTACCATCTTTAATAGTAAATTTTACCTGACAGCCAGAATGTATCTAGGTATTCCCTATGTAATTCAGGCGAACCTCTTTAAAACTAAGCTGTATTTTTGGAGCAGTAAAGTAAAAGGACAAATTGGGACAGATGCTAAGGTTTTGAATCTCTGGGTTGTTGTTGACTTTGACAAAATAAGCTAGGCTTTTTTCACCTTGTTGCCATAGAGACATGGCAGGAAGCCAAGTCTACCTCGGGAAACCAAGCTGCTTCATAAAAACGAACAAAAAAAAAAAAAAATCAATGTTACAATATATAAAATATGGTAAGTATCCTCCAAATTAGGTCAAGTTTTACAGTTGGATCTCAGGGAAGAAAATTTTGTAGGATATTTATGTGTTTTCCAATAAATTCATTACGTATTCCATGAAGCATGTCAGCAGGGTCTCTTGTTTGAGAATTTACAGCCTGTTGCTAGGATACCTAATGGCTAGAAGTTCCTGGCCACCAAAGTCTTCTGCCTACAAAAGTTAAAACCTAGGAAGAAAATTTTATAATGTCATGAGCATAATGAAACAAATTGTCATGCATTTTATTCTTTAATCTTGACAAAGTTAATGTGACACAGTCACCCCAAATCATTTGCAAACCTAAATTTATTTATTTAAAAAAGTGTTCAATTTATATACGGTTTCAAAGATGACAGTTATAAATTGTGTAAGGGCTATTTTGCTAAATCCGTGAATCAAATTCAAGGTATACAGTGTGTCAGATGTATGCTGTGGACGGTATACTGGTGTGTCAAATGCACTTGTTTTTTCTGCCCCCCAGTGTCACCAAGTTACTCCACTTCGGCACTAATGAATCTTATATAATTTATTAAGAGACATTTAAAGGCTTCGCAATCTATGTCTACACACTATTTTCCTCACAAAACATGTGCCCCTAGGGTTTTTTCATAGTTCAATAAATATTGCTGGTTTTGATTTTTATTAGACCTTTTCCTGTTCAAAGATAGTAAATCTTCCATTTTTAGAGTGCATGTGTAACCACATATAATGTAGCATAGCCTGTACCTACAGCTATGTGTGATTCAGCCTGATCTGCAAAATTCAATCATGTTTTTAAAGTATATTCTAACTCTGTCTCATTCTCAAAGAAAGCCAGACAGATATTTGTATATTTATAATCTCTTAGAGACACATTCCCAATACTACCTCATTATATAACTTTATTACTTGTGAAGAATTCCTTTATCCAAACAAGGTACAATCATATTTTAAATTTCATCAATAAAAATAAACAAAACAAACTGGTTAGCCACCTGTATTTACAAGAAGGTCCTGAAGATGATTTCAATAGATATGTGTACATGTTCAAACCAAGGTGGCTTTTATTTGTAAATTGATACCAAAATGTCTCGTGGTATGCTGGTAAAAGTTCTGTATTGTCAATTTGCCAGTTTCTGTGACGTAAACACACCCACCACTAACGCATGATCGATGTTTTTATTGAAGTTGTTTCATCCAAGGAATGTTTGCACATGACTCTCTAAACCCACACACACCTACAACACCATTCTATACAAGTGCACATACTCTGAGTCTTCCTCTCAGTACTCAAAGAGAGACAGTTTGGCTTCCAGAGACCAAATACACTCTTTATAAGAGTGATACAACTAGGAAGAGAGAACACTATCTCAGAAGATGACCCTAATCCTCTTCTTCAGGAGAAACAGAGCTTCTTGTTGTTATTGTTTGAGACGGGGTCTTGCTGTGTTCCCCAGATTGGTCTTGAATTCCAGGTCTGCAGTGACCCTCCCACTTCCGCCTACCAGGTAGCTGGGACTTCTGTGAACCACTGCACCTGGCTGAAATAGCAGTTTTGACTGAAATGACGTCTCCAACAACTTTAGTGTTTCCCTTAGAAGTATTATTGCCATGATGAACTCAATCAAGCAAAAAATACTGTAAATAAAAAGCTCTTTGAAAACATTACCTCTGGCAACCATCATTATCTTCATAAAATAATGGCATCCAGATTGAGTGGCCCACAGACCAACAGTCCAAGATGGAGTTAGAATCCAGTCCTCTAACTCAATGTCTCCATTTGTGAAGTCACAAAGATTATGAAGCTTTCCTTAGCATTAATTCAATCTGGGAAAATCTTAACTTCCGTGCAATATCCAGTGAACTCTCACCATACTGAAGGAAGAAAAGCACAGTTATTTCCTACAGAGCCAAACATCAATGCAAAGGATCTAGTAAACTACTTAGATTAATTGACTCTCTGGCTTGGCAAGGGCTTCAAATGTCATTCAGTTCTAATAGTAATGAGATAACTATAACTTTATTCTTAATGAGGATGATTAATTTTACTGTTATTTACATCAGAAGCAAATAATCTACTTCAACATGAGGCCTGGATTAGAAGATGCAGCTAGCAGGACCTCAGAGTGTGGTCCACAGATCCTTACCTTATTCTTAATCAAGGGGTCTGCGTGGGCTTCCAGGAGCAGAGGGATGAGAGTCTGGTTCTTCATCTCACAGGCGTAATGTAAGGCAGTGCAGCCATACTGAAACACAGAGGGCCAAGGCTGCAGCTCATCAATTGGGGTCTCCACAGTTTGCAGCTTGTGGCTTCCACAGCTAGTCCTCGATGCTCAGTGGTGTACAACTGAGCAAAACAAATGGCCTGCCGACTACATACACACACACACACACACACACACACATACACACACACACGCAAAATTGGCCTATAAGTCACAAACATCTGCCTTTTTCAATTTCTGTTCTAAACTAAAGAATGCAACTTAGGCCAGGCACAGTGGCTCAAGCCTGTGATCTTAGCACTTCGGGAGGCGAAGGTGGGAGAATTGCCTGAAGCCAAGAGTTCAAGACCAGCCTGAACAAGAGCAAAATCCCATCTCAACAAAAAAAAAAAAAAAAAAGAAAGAAAGAAAGAAAAAAGACATGGTGGTATGCACTTATAGACCCAGCTTCTCAGGAGGTTGAGGCAGAAGGATGAGTTAAGCTCAGGAATCTGAGGTTGCAGTGAGCTACAATCATAGCACTGCACTGTAGCCCTGGTGCCAGAACAAGACTTGAACAAAAAAAAAAAATTCCACCTTATAAAAAGTTGATGCTGAATTGTGCCAAAGTTCCTTGGTAGAAAGTCTTTCGGTAGATAGGTTATCATCACCTTGATCATGGTGCCATATTTGCCCTTAACGAGTATGAACCTTTTAACCAATACCCTCTACCAAATTGCCCTAACCAATATGAACCTTTTAACCAATACCCTCTACCAAAATCCCTACACTGCAAAGAAGGCAGTGCTCATATTGCTACAGCACACCTACAAGATAAACACAGTTTTACTAATAAGTCTCCCAAATTTTATTTGTCATAATTTATATCATATGTTATAGAACAGTGGCTCTACTCTGTTGGCCCTAATTTAAACCACCAACTACAAATCCAAAAAAATGTATACTTGGGACATTAGTGTCCAGAATTTTGCTTTTAAAAGACCCACCAAGCAACCATGTTTTGAGTATTAAAAAAATAATATCTTTAATTGCATTCTTTCATGAGGACAATTACTTGATTGTCTTGATAGTTTTTATAACTATCAAGATTAACACAGTTAGCTCTTGACTGTATTCCCTGGAAACTCCTCAAAAGTTATAGGCGATAATGCTGCCATCACTTATTTTTATTAAGTGACAGCATGATGAATGGAAGATCTGGCTCTGAATTTTTCCATGTGAAATAGAATCTACTCACCTAAAAATATAAAACAGTGCATTAAGTAGAAAATGGATGTTATTAATAACATTTAGGTAGTTTGGTGGAACGTGTGTGTGCATGCACATGCACATGTCTGTCTACAGGAATATAATATCTCGATCTAGAGACACAGATAGACGTAAATAGCTGGAAAAATATCCTAGAGAAATTTACATCACAGGCACAAATTTTAAACCTATTGAATTTAAATTAAAATACCATGGAAAAACCTCCAATAAACTCAACTTAATTTTTATTAAACTCTTAATGTGTTTCAAAAGTATCTAAGGAAATGATGACACACTATAGTTGTCTATCCAAATTTCTCCAAAAACTCCATTTGAACTAAAAGGAAAACATACATTTCATAAACTTATCTTGTATTATCTCTCTCTCTCTCACACACACACACATATGTGTGTGCACAGATATCCCACACTGAAAATTTCCTCCATTTAAACATGATACAAACATAACCAAATATAACCAAGGTGACGTGAATAATTAATAGAAACAGGATGGGGCATCCTTGCTATTATAGAACAATGATGGCACACATACACAGATGTACACACACCTAAAATAGGCATCACCCATAGAATGTTAAATTTTGGAATGAAATTTCCACTTGCCTACTTTCTAAATATAGAACTGGGAGTGCACAACTTCGTTCAATTAACGTGAGCAAATAAAAAATTGTACAAATAAACATCTGTCTCATTATGATCATTCAAGAAAGGAAGATGAGTACAAAGGAGCAGAATAAGGGCGAAAACAAAACCTTACACTTATAAACAGGAAGAAGAGAAGAGACGCTGCTCAGACTGCTCTCACTGCTTTTACCATCTCTGCCTTTTCTTTGACCTTTGTCTTTATCTTTCATTTGCAGATGGGGCCTCCCTTAGCAGCAGGCTGGGGACTTGACTGTGGCAGTCGCTGTTTACATTCAGTGAGCACTCACTATGTGACAAGCATCTGCTAAGTACTGTACGTGAACCAGCCTAATAAGTAGGATGCATATCCCCATTTTACAGATGAAGAAACAGAGAGTCAAATACATTTATAACTTGCTCAATTTCACATAAGCAACAGAAAGTGATGCACTCAAATTTACACATGGGCATGCTGACTCTACCTTCTTAACTCCCAGGGGTGGCACTTTGTAATCAGATCCTCCGTTTTCCTTAATGTCTCACCAGTGTCAAAACAAATTCTTTTAAAAATGTCCCTATAATCAATAAAGATTTTATCCCTATGAGTTGAGCAAAATATAAATAACCACAAGGTTGCCTGACCGTGCAAAATAAAAAAGAAGTGGAAAATTAAATGTAAAAGTATCTGGGGGGTAGGGGGGAAGCAAGCGACTTTATAGATGACAAGTACACCACCTGCAAATACCATTTTGAATATTTTTCCAACATGGCTAAACATAGAAACTTACACAGTCTGTAGCATTAACTTCGACACCAGCATCAAGTAGCATTCGTACAAGAGCCTCATTCTGCTTTGTCTTTGATACCTATTACAAATGGCAATTGCAAGAAATTTTAATTTCAAAACATTTTCTCCAGCTTATGCCTGAAACATAAACAATAGGCTTCATTTTAATCCCTATGCATGTATGCACCTTTCTTAAAATTCCCCCCAACACTTCATCCCCTCCAACGTCTGTAAGTTGAAGCCAGGTGCTCAGAGTGGCCATAGAACGGCAGCATCAACACCTAGGAACGTGTTGGAAATGCACATTCTCAGGCCTCACCCTCGACTGATAAAGTCCTACTGAGGATGGGGTCCAGGACCTGTCTTTCTTTATCCTCCGGGCTCAAAGCTTTGCAACAACTTTCCTTTGCTCTGAGGACAAGAGTAAGCTCTTTGACCTGGCTGCCAAGCCCCACATGGTGCGGGTCCTAGTCCCTCTCTCACTCCACACCTGCCTCTCCCTGCTATAACTGTACTGGCCTGTGTTAGCCTCTCTGTCCCTCCAGCTCCTTCTTGCCAGAGGATCACTGCACAGGAAGTTACTTCTGCATAGAAGCCACCTCCCTTCCTTCTTTACCTGGTAAATTCATCTTTTATATCTCAGCTAAGAAGCTTTCTCTGACCTACCTGACCAGGTGAAATCTCTCTCCCTAGGCTCTCATCACTTCTCTATCACCTGCTATGTGACAGTTTTACATGTGTTCATGTAATCTCATTAATGAGTCTCTCCCTTTCATCCTCTAACCCTAATGAAGACAAGGACTACGCCTGTTTTGTTTGTTGTGCTCCTAACACCTAGTATACCACATAGAAGATTCATAATCAATTCAGTAGAGCCTCTGTAGGTTGACCATCCAAGGGACTATAACAAACTAACAAACAAAGGTAGTCAACACAAGGAACTAGAGCTACTGTATTAATATGTACATGTGGTGCACGTCCAGTCTGTGACAATTAGGGCAGCTTAAGGAGGTGGTCCATGGAGGGAGGTGGTCAACTATGGAGCTTCTACTGTATATGTCGAAGGATTGAACAGAGGAATGAACTTCCTTCCTAGTCCCAGGAGATGTGACTACACGCCAGTTGGAGCCCTCCTCCCACCAACATCCTGTCACCTGAGGAAACAAAGCTCGGTGAGCACAGCCTGAGTTGAGGCCTCATCACATGAGAAGCTCCCCCCAGTTTCCTTTCCTTGTGCTTCTCCCCTTTCTTAACTTCTAAAGCACCTTTTGCTTCTTCTTCTTGTCTGAAAGAACTCAGTCCTTTCTGGTCCCTTCCTCTGTCATCTCCTCTCATGTTGCTTATTTTCTATGCTTCACAAATTTACAACTTCAGGCCTCATTAATAAATAGCTTACATGTGCACTTAGAGCCATGCTGTTCATTACAAATACATTTTTGACCCGGCCTCTGGCCTCCAAACACTGGACCATCTCAGAAAGCAGAGTTTTGTGTCATAAAATTCTTAATGAACTTTGCCAACATAACTATGATACTTTTTCTTCAGAATCTCTAAAAAAGTTTGAAAATGAATGACATATTTTCCATGCCCCAAACTACAGATATTCAAATGCTATGTGTTAACCACATGATGAAATTTTTCAAGAACTCTTCAAGGATATAAGCAGATTATGTATTTATCAGTCAATTAAATTTTTCTCTCGCTCTTTCTCCTATCAATCCAAATATCAAAATCACCATTGTCATACTTAATTATAGTTCTGTAATATTTTAAATACCCAAAGAGACAACATTTCCAACTAGTAGATTTGTTTTGGAGCTTATATTAACAGGCATAACTAACACCCATGGCCATTTAGCTACAAAAAGGAGGAAGCTTAGTCATTTAACTAGAGTTTAAATTGGGCCTCTTGTAAGTCATGTCCCAGAGATGGAACTAGCCTTAAGGGAAACCTGATGAAAACAAGGGAATGAATCAACACAGACCTGTCAACCTATTTGAAAAAACAAACAAACAAAAAATGATCAAAAACCCTTTAAGCTTACCTACTAATATGATGGCATTCTTATACCAACTATATCTTTCTTTATTCAAGATAATTACTGCCTGACAAAGATTCATTCAAGCTTGAGTAAATCCATCAAGGTGACAGATGAGCTTCAAATTCTCCATAAATATCTTCTACATTGTTAGTTTCTAGATGCAAACTCTTGGGATCTATTTTTTAACACACTCTATGGAGGCCTTAAAAGTCAAAAACTCAGAAAAATGTGTACAAACAAAAACTTTTTTTTTTTAAGTGAAAAAAATAGTTTAAAGGGGATTTTTTTTTTTTTTTTTTTTTTTTTGTATAGACAGAGTGTCACTTTATGGCCCTTAGTACAGTGCTGTCACATCACAGCTCACAGCAACCTCCAACCCCTGGGCTCAAGTGGTTCTCTTGCCTCAGCCTCCCGAGTAGCTGGGACTACAGGCGCCCACCACAACGCCCAGCTTAGGGGAATTTTTTTCATGTCCAAGATTTTTCTACACCCTTCAGAGTATGCTTAGTTAAAATTAATAATTTTTCTAAATAAACTTTGCACAGATTATGTTACCATTGATTACGTACTTTCACTACCTTTCTTCTTGTTTCACATCAGTGATAGCAGTGCACGTATGTCGAAAACATCATTTATAGAATACAAACCAAAGACTTATCTTGTTATTATTTCCTTGCAACATCTCCCTGGCCTAGCAAAACTGGACAAGTCACCCCATTGATCTCCACATTTGCCCTTTGCTCTAACCAGCTTTTACTCACCATGAGGAAATACCCAATAAGCAGGACAGGCATTAAGAGGATGATGAGGAGATAGTCCATGAAGGTAAATTTTTTCTTCACAGCATAATGCAAGCAGGTTCTCCCTTTCTAAAAGTTAAAAAAAGGACTCTTTACTAATAAAAAATTTAATTTAAAATTTTATATTTTCAGATCATCATCTCAAAACGTTTAGTTCATGCCTTCAATTTTTGTGGTACCCCTGGCACCTCTTTCTGTGTGGTAGGTCTGATCAGTAAACAAGCTTCCATTGACCAGAATATTGAACACAGTCCAGTCTAAAGGAAAAGACGGGGGAGGGCCCCTGGAAGACAACAAAAGCGAACCGTACATTGTCCAAATCTTTAGAAAACACATTCTCACACTCATTTCAGTTTGAGGGGGAAAAAATACACTGAGATATAAACACAGGATTGAATTTAGTGTGAGAAGCAATCGTTATTACTTAGTCATTGATGCTGTCTGATTATCCATTTTATGGTTTGTTCATAGGAAAATCTTAACCACATGGCAATGTGTCCATATTCCCTTATGCACACAGGATAGAAGAATACAAGTAACTCGATTTTATTCTTCAAGTATGAGAATACTTACCTGGTAACAGACGTAAGATTTTAGGGGTTATGGGAGTTCTCTCAGGGCCTCATAATCAAAGGTGGACAGAAATGTGTATAAGTAAGAATAATCAGAATACCAACCACATCAGTGAGAGGAGAGGGCAACAGGAGAGAGAACAGATCCCAACAGAGCTTGGCCTCCTCTCGGGGGAGGCACCATTCCTAAGCAAGGACACTTTTTTTAAATACTAAGGTAAACTTTTTAGAAACCAAACGACATATAATGATAGAAATTTTAAATTCCCCACCATCAAATGGTCCAGAGTTAATTGTCGACTTTTTGCTGTATTTTCTTCCACTCTTTTTAAATGTATACATACGGAACTTTAAAATGTAGAATTATAGTGTATGCAAAATCTTACTTGCTTCTTTTTTTTCGGTCTAGAAATGCACATTTAGAATATGCACTTTTAGGGCGGCGCCTGTGGCTCAGTGAGTAGGGCACTGGCCCTATATGCTGAGGGTGGCGGGTTCAAACCCAGCCCCGGCCAAACTGCAACAAAAAAATAGCTAGGCATTGTGGCGGGCGCCTGTAGTCCCAGCTGCTCGGGAGGCTGAGGCAAGAGAATTGCCTAAGCCCAAGAGCTGGAGGTTGCTGTGAGCTGTGACGCCACGGCACTCTACCAAAGGGCCATAAAGTGAGACTCTGTCTCTATAAAAAAAAAAAAAAAAAAAAAAGAATATGCACTTTTCCCAGGCCACTCAATATTTGTAAACATACAGTTACAATGGATGCATGGCTTTCCATTGAATGGAGTGGATCGAATTTATTTAGCCGAACCCGTCCTGTCAGACGTTTCACGTTTTTAACTTTTCATTTCTATAAATCATATGCATGAACGTGTTCATTCATAAAGCTCTGTTAACATTTCTAAATTTGTCCTTTACATATGTTTCTAATAATGGAATTCCTGGCGTGAACGTTATTAATGCCTTTTTTTTTTTCAATCACCTCAAAAGATTTATTAAAAACATCTGACAAAATTAAACAATTTTCATGATTAAAAGTTCAAAAGGTATACATTCAAAAGTATGAACCCCAACATAATAGATCTTGCAAACAAGCCCTCAGATACCATTATACTCAGTAACAATTCCAGTGTTTACCATCAGGAACAAGACCAGAAAGCCTAATCTGACCACATTATTCAACGTAGTACTAAAAGATCGAGCCCAAGCTATTAGGTAAGAATAAAAGGCAGTCAAATCAGAAATGGAAAAATAAAATTCTATTTGCACACAAGGTACTCCTGTATATAAAAACCCTAAAGGTGGGACAGCACCTGTGGCTCAGTGAGTAGGGCACCAACCCCATATGCCGAGAGTGACGGGTTCAAACCCAGCCCCGGCCAAACTGCAACAACAACAAAAAATAGCTGGGTGTTGTGGTGGGCACCTGTAGTCCCAGCTATTCAGGAGGCTGAGGCAAGAGAATTGCCTAAGCCCAAGAGCTACAGGTTGCTGTGAGCTGTGATGCCACAGCACTGTACAGAGGGTGACAAAGTGAGACTATCTCTAAAAGAAAAAAAAAAAAAAAACCTAAAGGTTATAGCAATTTAAAAAGTTACGGGTGGCGCCTGTGGCTCAATGAGTAGGATGCCAGCCCAAAAACTAAGGGTGGCAGGTTCGAATCCAGCCATGGCCAAACTGCAACAACAACAAAAAAAAGCCAGGTGTTTGTGGTGGGCGCCTGTGGTCCCCAGCTACTCGGTAGGCTGAGGCAAGAGAATTGCCTAAGCCCAAGAGCTGGAGGTTGCCGTGAGCTGTGATGCCACAACACTCTACTGAGGGCAATAAAGTGAAATTCTGCATGTAAACAAAAAAAAAGAAAAAAGTTATAAGCCCACCCAGTGAGGTTGTAGATCAAAAACATCAACCTGGAAAAGTCATTTACATTTCTACACACTTTTTTAAAATTTCAAATTAATATAAACTTGAAGGTGATTAGGTCCAATGTTTGCATTTGTTAGGTAAGGTCCCTGCTGTAGTTGTGCCCCTGACCCCGGTGTGCCATACACCAGTACATTATGTCAAATAGGTGAGAGCACACTTATCTGGCTTCTTATTAGAATTGAATACACTAGATGCTTGATTTTCCATTCTTGTGATATTTTACTAAAGTGAATGCTCTACAACTATATTCAAGTTAACCCAAAAGATACAAACACTTCATCTTTTTATGGTTGAATAGTAGGCTATGGTGTACATACACCACAATGATGATTGATTGATGGGCACTTGTGTTGTTTCCACATTTAGGCAATTTTAAATTGAGCTCTGATGAACATTCTAGTGCAAATGTTCTTATGATAAAATGATTTTTTTTCTTTCTTCTGGGTAGATGCCTAGCAGTGGGGTTGCAGAAATGGAAGGCCTAATTTTACTTCTTTATGGGATTCCGCATACTTTCTTCCATAAAGGATGTATTAGTTTGCAATCTCACCAGCAGTGTAAAGGTGTTCCCTTCTATCTAGAATCATCCCAGCATCTGCAGCTTTGGGACTTTGTGATGTGGGCTATCCTCATTAAGGTTAGGTGCTATCTAAAGGTGATGTTGAAAATTTCTCTAATGATTAAAGATGAGCATTTTTCTAACTGTTTGCTGGCCATTTGTCTGCTTGAAAGTTCTGTTCAAGTCTCTTCCACAAGAATAGATGGCGTTGTTTGTGCTTCATTTGTTGATTGATTTGAATACTCTTGTCACTAGTTATCAAACTTTTGTCAGATTTGTAACATGCAAATCTCTTTCCCCATTCTGAAGGTTGTCTGTTTGCTTTCATTATTGTGTCCAAAGCTGGGCAGAATTTTTTTAGCTTAAAAGTCCCATTTACTTTTGTTGCCAATAGTCTTTCCCAGGCCAATCTGAAGAAGAGTTTTTTACCCTGGTTTCTTCTAAAATTTTTATCCATGTGTCTAAGATTCGATTCTTTTATCCATAGTGATTCAATTTTTGTAAGTAGTGAGAGGATGTGGGTCTAGTTTCTGTCCTTAACATGTGGTTATCCAATTCTCCCAGTACCATTTATTCAATAAGAATTCTTTTCCAGGCCCGGCACCTGTAGCACAATGGTTACAGCGCCAGCCACATACACCAAAGTTGGAGGGCTCGAACCCAGCCCAGGCCAGCTAAAACAACAATGACAAATGCAACAAAAAATAGCCTGGCGTTGTAGCAGGCTCCTATAGTCCCAGCTACTTGGGAGGCTCAAGCCCAAGAGTTTGAGGTTGCTGTGAGCTATGACGCGAGAGCACCCTGCAGGAGGTGACAAAGTAAGACTCTGTCCAAAAAAAAAAAATTCTTTGCCCCAGCATATGCTTTTGTTTGATTTATCAGAGATCACATGGTGATATCAGGCTGGTTTGATCTCTGGATTTTTTCTTCTATTCCATATATCTGCCTCTATGTGCCAGTAACATGCTATTTTGATCACTGTGACTTGTAATATAACTTGAAGTCATGCAGTGATGCCACCCACTTTGTTTTTATTACTAATAATTGTGTTGGACATATGGGGTTTTTTTCTGACTACACACAAAATGAACTATTTTTCAAAGTTTTCAAAGTATGATATTGGCATTTTATTGAGGATTGCATTAAATTTGTAGATTGCTTTGGGTAGATCAACATTTTAACAATGTTGATTCTTCCAAACCATGAGCACACTATGTTCTTCCATTTGTTAAAGTCTTCTGTTTCTTTTCTCAGAATTTCAGAATTCTCATTGTAGAAGTCCTTTACCTCTTTTTTTAGGTATATATTCCTAAGTATTTCATTCTTTTTGAAGCTACTGTGAAGGGGACTGTGTCCTTGATTTGCCTCTCAGCTTGGTTGTTATTGTTGTATACAAAGGTGACTGATTTGTGGACACTGATTTTGTACCCTGAGACATTACTGTATTCCTTGGTCACTTCAGGAATCTTGTAGTTGAGTCTCGGGGGTTTTCTAAGTATAAATTCACATCATCATTAAAGACTGAAGTTTGACCTCTGCCGCCACTTAGATTCCATTGTATCTGCAAATAAAATTGCAACTCCTTTTTTCTGATTTCAATGAGCCTGAAACATTCTTCTCTAACCCTTCACTCTGGTCTTCTTTTTTTCTTAGAAGTTAGATATATTTTCTGAAGATAGCCTATAGTTGGCTTGTGCTATTTTATCAAGTCAAGCAGCCTATCCCTTTCGGTGGGGATTTCAAGCCATTCACATTCATGGACAGAATTGATAAATTTGGTGGACTTTTGTTTCCTTGTCTTCTGGAGGTCTCATGCCTAGTTCTATGATTTGGGTCACTGTAGGAGGTAGGCTTTGACTTTTCATTTCTGGTAATCTTTACTTTGCTGGTGGACTGTTGTGAACATCTGTGTCTAGTATGGGTCTGAGTATTTCCTCCAGGGCTGGTCTTGTAGTAGCAAATTCCTTCAACAATTGTTTGTCAACAAAAGATTTGTGCTCTCCATCAAATATGAAACTTAATTTAGCAGGATACAGTATCCTAGGCTAGAAGTTGTTTTGTTTGAGTAAGTTGAAAGTTGTAGCCCATTCTCTTCTGGCTTATAAAGTTTCAGCTGAGAAATCTGTCACCCTGATGGATCTGCCGCTGTAGGTCAATTGGTGCTTACTCCTGGCTACTTGTAGAATTTTCTCTTTTATTTTGACATTGGCCAAGCTCATTACAATGTGTCTAGCAGATGCTCTGTATTGCGACGCCCTGGAGTTCGATACCCATCAAAAAGGAGTACATCAGAATCTTTGGTGATGCCTGGGAAATTTTCAGTTATGATATCCTGCAGTAGAGCATCCATGCCTTTTCTTTGATCTTCTTCTCCTTCAGGGATACCTATAATCCATAGGTTTATACACTTCATGAAGTCCCTTTATTTTCTAAGAGAATGTTCAGCTTTTGTACTCTTCTCTGCTGATTCTTTAACTACTTGAGTTAGCTCAAAAGCCTTAGCCTCTAACTCTGAGATTTCTTTTTTCTCTGTGGTTTAATCTATTATTGATATTTTCTACTGCATCTGTAGATTCCCTTAATGACTCCTTCAATTCCTTAAGGTCAAATATAACCGCTCTAATTTCACCATGTCTTTCATTCATTTCTAGGGGAAATTTTTCAATTTTCATTTTCTCCATAATTCTGTCCATCATTTTTGCCATCAATACTCTAAATTCCCTTTCTGTCATTCCTATAATTTCTTTATCCATGGGATTCTCTGTTATTTCTGCCTTGTGATCCCTTGCGGGGGGTTGATCTGTAATGGTATTTCATATTGGCAGAATCTTTTTGTTGGTTCCTGCTCATGTTTATTTCCTTCTTGTTCACGTCCTTCCTCTTCTTTCTCCCCTCTCTTCCTCTTCTTAACTTTCCTCGTTTCTATGCTTGGGTGATGGATTGGCCCAAAAACAGCTGGTGAGGGAATGTGTCTAGTCTGCTTCTTGGAGCCCTCTGTCAATAATAATCATCTGAGCTAGAGCAAGTCACGTCTCAAAAAATAGCCAGGCTCTGTGGCAGGTGCCTGTAGTCTCTCAGCTACTCAGGAGGTTGAGGCAAGAGGATGACTTGAGCCCAAAGTTTGAGGTTGTTGTGAGCTGTAATGCTGCAGCACTCTATCCAGGGTGACAAAGAGAGACTCTGCATGTCACAGAGGCTGCACCAGAGAAACCTCAAGGATCCAGAAAAGGAACACCAGAGAAAGAACTTCAGCTCCCCTTGTGCTGCAAAGACAAAGGCCGCGCCAGCTATTAATGCCTTTCATACCGCACTGCCATATGGGGCTCTGGTAAGATAATCATAATTTAAACTTCCTTGCCTGGCTCGTGCCTGGCAGGTCCGAATCCAGCCCAGGCCTGCCAAACAACAATGACAGCTACAACCAAAAAATGGCCAGGCATTGTGGCGGGCGCCTGTAGTCCCAGCTGTTTGGAAGGTGGAGGCAGGAGAATCGCTTAAATCCAGGATTTAGAGGTTGTTGCGAGCTGTGAGGCCACGGCACTCTACCCAGCGTGAGGCTCTGTCTCAAAAAAAAAAAAAAAACAACTTCCTTCCCTGACCAATGCTTGATTTTCTTTTTCAATTGTGGTCAATTTCACAGCCCAAAAAAAAAAAGAAAAGAAAAAAAATTATGTTTTCATTTAATTTGCTTTTCATACAATGCCTGTTCTCTACACACTCTATGAAAAGCATGTCCCTCTGAACCGTGCTTGTACCTCTGAATCACCAGCAGAGCTTTTTGTTTGTTTTTAAGGCCTTTGTTTGGTACTTCTGGAAATAATTTATAGACAGATTTAAGGAATGAGAAATCACTGGTTCAAGTTATTGATATACAAATGTTAGTATCTGGGAAAGATTTTTAAATTAAGTGTTAAAACAACATTAGAAATATTAAAAAGAAAAACGAAGCATTAGAAAGGAAGAGAATGCAAATCAAAAACTTGTTCCAGTAAAATCTCTATCAATCTAATGTATGCACTAACATCTTTTCCTTTTAGTGATTTTTATAGTTCCAGAGGCTCCTACCGGACTGGCTGAGGTGCTCTGTGGTGAAGCAGAGATAAGGGTGCCTCCTCAGCTCTGCACCTGGGTGGTCAAAAGGCTTCCTCCCTCAGCTTCCTAAAGAGCACAGGAAGCCACAGACATCTGCCTTCTGGCAAGATCGCTCAGCACAGCTCTACACAACTGGTTTCTTAGCTGTGTTCTAAAGGGATCATGTCCTACTAAGCTGCACATCTGTTAGATCCAGCACAGGCACGACTTGATTTTTAAACCCAACCAAGCAAAAAGTCATAGGCACAAACGAGAAGAGAAAGTCCAGTGGGGATCACTTTTCTGATAAGACATCATTCTTCCACATGAGCTGGTCTTTAAAATCACTTAGAAGAGGCAAGTGGGGCCCTACAGGCTGCTTTCTCATTGAATGAACATGAGTGGGTTCATATATATTGACCGGAATGACTTTTGACATTTACTCAGTGTAACTTAAATGATGCCTTCACTGCGATGCAGATGCTGGATGCTCAGAGGGGTTCCACAGGATTGTCATAGCAACAGGCACATACTCCTCTCTGCCTCAGTCCTTAAGACTCTAAAACAGCTAACACTGCATCTTTAAATATATTCTTTATGGCTTTCTCTGTGACTTCAAATAGCCTCTGGTCCATGAGTTTATTTGTCCTTGGTAAATTTCTCCTTAGCATTCTACAAGCACACAATAGGATCTTCCAGACATGAGACATTAACATAGTAGATAGAAATATCACTAATGAAATGGCAGCATGACGTCAGTATTTCTTTTTCAAAAATTCTTTCCCATTGCTTCTGTAATAGTGAGGAAGAAAAGGGAAAACAGGGAAAAGAAAAAAGAAAAGCTCTATCCATCCACATGAGTGAACAATTCTCTTCCTCTTCAGAAGTATGAAGACATAATTCATCATTAAATATGCCAGCTGATTAAATTATGTTTTGTTTTTATTTTTATTTTCTCTAAAGAAAAGCTACAATAAATTTTAGCATTAAGAACTACAAGCAATAAGAAAACATTCACCACTTCCAGTGATTAGAAGAGAAAGGAATTACCATGGACAATTATGTTCTCCACTGGAGTGTCATGACCTTACCTGGTTCTTGAGGTTGACATTAGCATTTCTTTTTAAAAGGAAGGAAATGATCTTCATGTGGCCACGCCGGCAAGCAGAGATCAGGGGGGTATCTCCATTAAAGCTGTCTTGCACATTGACATAGCTACTGTCTTCTTTCACCCACCGCCACACTTGCCCCAGGTCATTCTGATAGGCTGCCTGGCATATGGGCTAGGGGAAAACAAAAGCAGGTTTTGAAATACAGACATGAAAGTAATAATAATAATACCTTAAGATCTCAATGTCTTCAAAGAGTAATACACTGCTTTGGAGAGTAGATTTTTGGTAGAATAAGCCTAAGTCCATGAGGAACCTCTTATGTTTTCCTAAATTGCTTGACACACAGAAATGTTCTTCAAATAGACAAATGAGTAAATGGATGAAATACTACAAATTTAACTCAGTAAGGAAACTGTGTATTCCTATCAGAAAAGCAGAATTTTGTTAAAGACAACCTAAGTGTATGGGGAGGAATTTAGGCAGCACAGGGTGATGGAACAAGACCAGCCTGACCTCTTATACTCAAAGGTCTCAACAGAGTGGAAAAGACAGGTATTAGACAAACCACACTCAAATAACAAGTTACATAGCTCACAATCTTGATCAGATGTTGTTCATAAAAAGCATTGTAAAGAGCTTGGCAAAGTACCACCGAAGTTCAATAACAAGACCTAAGAAAAGAGGAGCCCAAATGACCAACCATTGCTTAGGGGTCATCCTGGCTGGAAGGTAATGACCGGACTGAGGAGAGTAGCGCTGTTGCAGCTCAGGTGTGGGTCGCAGGGAGAGACACCAGAGATGTCTGGGGACCCCACTGAGAGAGACTGTAAGGATGAGAAAGAAGAAGATAGGAGGAGGTAGTGGCATGGACCAAAACTGGAGAGCCCAGCGCAAAGGTGACAGGGGCTCCCCTCCCCCACCTGGGAGCCTTCAATGAACAGCAGGACACAAAACGTGCTGGAGGGACTTCCACCCAGCGCGAGCCAAGGCATTGTCACCTACATAGGAATACCAAGGTGAGCCAGTGAACACTGGGAGTTCAGGTGTTCAAAAGGGACGCCCATGGGAGAGGGCCACAGGAGACCAGAGGGCTTTCTGACGCTTAGACACTTCCTCCTTCCTCCACATGAGAGAAAGTAATTTTAGCTTGGGCAGGCTGGTAGTCCCACTTCCCCATTGCAACAGTAAGAATACTCTTAATCTAGAAGCCTGAGAACGGCTGCTTCTCCGCACGGGTGCACCGTGGAGAGCAAGGCTGCCCGTTTGTAAGTTTCCGGTCTGCTGTCCTTTCGCGGGTTCCCTGTGCTGGTGGCTTAGACAGCAGGCCAGACCTGATGCCCCATCCCGGACCAAAAAACGGTCCAGCTAGATGCAGGGGCAAGGTCTTGGTCCCAGATTAGGGTGGCGAGAAAGCCCTTGCAAACAGATGCACTGGGAAAACGTGGAGGGGTGCTGGGGAAGGGGATCTGTGCGCAGGTCTACCGCAACCTCTGCCAGAGAACCGCCATATTGGACAGGGGTGTGGCACTAGAAGTGAATTAGCCTCCCCCCTGGTTCTTAGGATAACTGAATACCTTGGGGCAGCAGCTCCTCCCCCGTTACAATAGAGAGCGGAGCTTGAACCAAGGAACTCGGCAGTGTGTGCTTCTTCCCAGAGGAAGCATGTCTCTGGCTGAGACGCCCATGGTTACAGAGGCCTACCTTTCTGCCCTTAATGTCTTGTGGTGGAAAAGGGGTGGGGCACAACTGGGGAACCCCTACTGGCCAGCGATCCTTAGAGACGCAGCGTGAGTGGGCCAGGCAGGTGGAGTGAAGAGAAGTTTAAGAGCTAGTCTCAGGCAGTGAGGGAACTCGCTGTGAACTGATCTCATGGGAGAGTGTTGTGGGGTTCCAGGGAGCAGCGAGCAGGGAGGGCACTTTTCCCATTCTGCAAAGACTCTGCCTAGTGGACAAGGGTGGAAAGAGCCTATCCTGGGGTCTTAGCGCTCAAACACCCGGGCCACACCCTCAGGAGCAACCTTCCCAACTTGGAGAAATTACCCTGAACGTCATAACAGACGTTCCCCTTACTGGCTGGAAAAACAATTTCTGAGCCTCACAGTGGCTTTACAAAGCCTTTCTGGTTCTGATATCTGGCAGTGTTCCCCACCTCAGGGGGAGTAAAGGTCAAGCAACCCTTCCCTTCCCCTAGCTACACAGTCCCTCCTAAAGCTTGGGGCATTTGTGTGCACCACCTGGGGGACCAGAGCTTGCCATAGTCACAATCAAGAGACCAGCTGAGAAGTAACCAGCAAAAGAACTCTGGAAACATGAAAAATCAGAACAAAAGGATGCTCCAAATATAAAACAATACCAACCAAAACAAAAACATTGGCAGGACTGATGAAGGATTTTGAAAATAGATTGTAAGAAAGCTCAATGAATATGAGGGAAAATAGAAACTCAGCAGAAAGAAACTATAAAATCAATGCAGGAAATGAATAAAAAACTAATTCGAGGCAATACAAAACAGGGGAGAGCTTTAAGAATGACCTATATTAGGCAGAAGAAAACAATCTCACACCTTGAAAATCCATTTGAATTAAACAAGGCAGTCAAAGAGAAAGAAAAAGAAGAACGAACAAAGGCTACAAGAAATATGGAATTATATAAAAAGGCCTAACATAAGAATCATAGGCATGATCCTGAAGGCAAAGAAAAAAAAAAAAAAAACCACAAGGATTAGAAAATCTATTTGAGGGAATAATTAAGAAAATTTTCCCCGGTCTTACTAGAAGTCTAGATATCCAGATACAAGAAGCTCAACAAACTCCTGGGATAGTCATCACAAAGCAGCAATCACCATGACACATAGCCATAGAAACTCCTGTGAAAGCACAGGGTAGCTGACAAAGAAAAACCCATCAGACTAACTGCAGACTTCTCAACGGAGGCCTTACCAACTAGAAGGAATTGGAGCTCCATTCCCAGTTTTTTCAAACAAAATAATGGCCAGTCTAGAATTTTGTATCCTGCAAAGCTAAGCTTCTTATAGGAGGAAGAAATAAAGACTTTCACCCAAGCAAATGCTGAGGGAATTTATCAAGACCTTATCTTGTATTTAGTCTTTTCTAGGCTTCCTATCTCCAAAACACAGAGTTTCTAGTTTTGAAAAGTAAGATGTTTTCCTGGCTCAATTAAGATGTATAAGTACAGTCATGACGAGGTGAGGATACAATCTGAGAAATACATAGTTTGCAGATTTTGTCATTGTGCAAACATGACAGATTGTGCTTACACAGACATGAATGATAGAGGCTACTGCACACTGTGCAATGTGGTATAACCTATCCTCCTAACTACAAGCCTGTACAGCGTATTACTATGCTGAATACAGTAGGCAATTGTAACACAATGGTCGGTATTTGTGCATTTACATTTATCTAAATATTTAAAAGGTAGAGCAAAAATATGCTATAAAAAATTTTAAATTGTCTACCTGTATAGGGCAGCTCTATTATAATCTTATGAGATCATCATTGCATATGTGATCGGTCTTTAATCTGAATTAATGCAAGGGTTGCACTAAACAGCTGAAACAATTCTATTCTGTTATGAACTCTCAGTTTCCACTAGGGGGCAGCTCAGTGTTAGAAAAGCATTGACAGAAAGGAAGTCCAATAGACAAGTGCTTGTTGATACGTCTGGTGTGAAGAAGGATAGGAGGTTCCATTCAGGTTGAGGAAAGAGCTATTATGAATCCCTTTGGCTCCCTGAAGTTTCTGAAATTTGGAGGTACCATGGGCATAGAGGAAACACATTAAGGAAATTAGCATGACTCTATTCCCTAACACTCTTCAGAACCCTTAGGTTCAACCTCACTGCTAAAGTACTAGTTCAGATCATCATTCTCGCATAAGTGGCCTTACATTTCCCAGCTCATCCAAGCAGCCTCCAAGCCATCCTCCAAATACAGCATCTGCATGTCACTTCCCCTGTGAATTGGATTAGGAGGCTGTCCTCAAGCTGCCACACATGCTTCTTCAAATCTTGCACATCCTGTCTTCCCAGCTTTATATCCCACCCCTCCCTTAGCCACAGCCTTGATCCAAGTGAATAAAGTAGGTGTGTTATTAGCATCTCCCACCCCCAACTAGACTGTAAGCTGCATGAGGGTAGGTATGTGTCAGTACTTGTTCATCATTGTATCCTCAACATCCACTACAGTACCTGACACATTCAATATACAACTGGGGAGAATAAGTAAATTATAAGATGAACTTAGTAATTCAGTTATTCCATTATTCCTCACAATGACACCATACAGTAAGTGGTGTTATTATACCCACTTTACCCAGATGAAACGAAGAGAAGTTGTCTTCCTTGCCCAAAGTCACATAGTTCATAAGTGGCAAGGCCAAGAGTTGAGTCAAGAAGAGTGACTGCGAATGCATACATTCTGCCTTGAAAATCAGCCTTCAAAATGTCTTCTGGCTACAGACTTTGCATTTGAGACTTGCATCCAGCATTAAGCTACAGTCTATATTTTTAGGATACAGATAGGTCCACTTTTAGCATTGATTTGCTGATTCTTGGTTATATAAACAGATTCTTCCCCTAAACTGAACTAGAATTAGCAATATCTTCCGAGAGGTAGGAAATAGTGCTCAGAGAGGCTGCAGGAAAAAACAAGAAAAGATATGACCAAAAAACAGAGGAGGGAGTTTCAAAAAGACAGACAGATCACTGGATTTAGTAATTAAGGCCATTTAGATACCAATTTTCATTTAATGATGCAGCTGGTGGCAGAATACAGGGCCTGAGTACATTATCAGTGAAGTATTAGAGGCTGTGACTGGAGAGGAATTGTGCTAAGTTTGGCCGTGAAGGCCGCCAGTCAAAGCTGAAAGCTACAGCAAGGTCCAGCCAAAGTTCTTCATATTTGCAGGCAAAGTGATGTTGCCAAGTGGTTGCGGACACAGATAGTGAAAGCAAGTTTGCTGTGTTTCAATCTCAGCTCCACCACCTTTTAGCTGTGTTATTTGGATAACTTATCCAAACTCTTTGTGCTGAGTTTCCTTCTGCATTTAGTACTAATTTCTTCTTTATTAGCTTACAGAAGAATTAAATTAAACCTGAGCACTTAGCTCAGATAATAAACCCTGAATTAATGTTAGCTACTTTTATTATTATTAAAGCATAAGGAACTCACAGAGGTAGACAGGGTGATTATGAAAAAGTACATAACTGCTCAAAGAAAGTGAAAACCATAGGATTGACAGCAAACGTAGAAGTACTGGCTTCCACCTACCCAGAAGGAGAATCTGGCTCTAAGGCCAAAGCAAGGAAGAAAAGACAGATCAATGGCTGGAGAGAACTTTAAACTGGCTGAGTGTCTTGCCAGAAAGACTAAAGTTTAATCTTATGGTTTACACTAATCTGTATTTATCATAAAATAATGGATTGATGGCACAATTACATAACTAAACAAATAGTATCAATCTGAAATGGATGAGTGAGTTAATGACACAGGGTATGTGATTGAGAGAGAAGATAGATGAGACTCTGAAGCACACTGGGGAAGACTGGGGAGGTCATAATTAAAAGTGTATATAAGAGGGGCAGTGCCTGTGGCTCAAAGGAGTAGGGCACCAGCCCCATATGCCAGAGGTGGTGGGTTCAAGCCCAGCCCTGGCCAAAAACTTCAAAAAAAAAAAAAAAAGTTTCTATAAGAGATAAATAAAAATATAACATGGCTCTGAGCATCAGATTTTGTAAACACAGTAAGGAGCTGCAGTTGACTGAGCCTATGGTGCGGTTTCTGACTTCCTTCAGCAAATCTATGGTCAGGGAAGGGTGTAGAAAATGAAGAGGCAAAGGGCAAAAGTTAGGAAAGACATCTCCCAGGCAAGAAAATGCGAGGAGGGTGGTTTAGCATGAAATTCACACTGAACTTCAGACTGACACTGTATGTAGCCAGATGGAGATGACTGGATTTGCAAAGAGAGAGACGAGACAAACAGAAACAGAGCAGGATCAGAGCACGGTCAGTGCATGTGGGCTCATAGGGAAAGTAACCAGTCAAGACGTTACGAGATATTACAGATAAACTGTCCAGAGATAAGAAGTCAAGAGCAGCCATTTCTATTTCAAGTAGAATAACCTGACCTCAGGCACTGAGGAAGGCAGACTAGTGCTGAGGGGGAGGGATATTCACCAACAGCGTGCAGAAGTTGCCTTGGCTAACCCGTGCACTGCACTCCCTGAGCTGTGCTCTGCACAGCCTGAAAAACTAAGACCCAGGACTGATGGAGCTCACTGCTAACCAGCCTGTTCCTCCAACTTCCCCCATCACTCTCCTATTCATTCACAACATTCCAGCGATCTCTGGAGCATTCCATGTTCATTTCTTTCTGCTAGGCTGGATCCAGTGTTGGCCCACACCTCACTTCCTCAGGGAAGCCTTCCCTGCCCAGTCAGTGGAAAGTGCCTCCCACCTAAGCACTTTCCATCACATCACCTCATTCCATCTTTTCAAATTGCACTAACATTATTGGAACTGGGAATAATGTGCCTCATTTCCTAGAGAGTGAGGCACTTATGATTTTTGCTTGATTTTCAAAGCTCCTCTTTGTGGGGTCAACTGTATATAAACCTCTGCAAACTGTCACGTCTCTGATCAGGGCAGTGTCCTCACTCCTATACGTAAGGCACCTGCTTGCCACCCTGACGCTGTTCAAATTGTACTGTCTGTTCTCCAAGGCTCATGGGTAATCATTAAGACAACTCCTTAATTCTTCTGCCTCCAGTGAGAAGTATATAAAACCTAAAGCAGCTCATTGGCCTTTTAACAGTGGTCGAAGTCTAGTTTCCTTAATTAGATTACAACCTGTCTGAAGTTAGACTTCCCCAGGATGAAGCATCTAAAATGTGGAGAAAAATCTTCTGTTGATTGACACACTGATCCACCTACCTGGCTGGGAAGTGGTTAGGGAAGGGGATAAGATTAGAAAGTGATATATCATTGGGAAGCAGATCAGCATTCCACCTCAGTGGTTCTCAACCCTAAGTATTAGGGCACTTTTAAAAACATGGCCCAGGCCCCACTGTTGATCAATTAAACAACAATCTGCAAGAAGAGTGGGGACATTAGAGCTATTTAAAATTTCCCTGATAAGAAAAAAAATCTTTTTGTCATAAGGACATTTACACTAGATTGTTTATTGCAGCTCAATTTATAATCACTAAGATGTAGAATCAACTCAAGTGTCCATGAACCCATGAATGAATTAATAAACAGTATTATATGTATACCATGGAATACTATTCAACCATTAAAAGGATGGAGACTTGAGGGAGGGTAATGGGTCGGGCCACATCTATGGTGCATATTTTTATCTATAATAAAATAAATAAATTAATTAATTAATTAAAAAAAAGGATGGAGACTTTACCTCTTTTGTATTTTTTTTCCTGTACATGCATATGAGCAGAGTTAATTACTTAATTAATTAATTTTTAATTAAATCATAGCTGTGTACATTACCGCAATCATGGGGTACAATGTGCTGGTTTTATATACAATTTGAAATATTTTCATCAAACTGGTTAACATAGCCTTCATGGCATTTTCTTAGTCACTGTGTTAAGACATTTATATTCTACACCTAGTAAATTTTGCATGTACCCTTGTAAGATGCACCGTAGATGTGGTTCCCCCCAATTACTCTCCTTCCGCTCATCCTCCCCCCGCCCTTTCCCTCCCTCTCCCCCATGGCTGTTGTTTTAACCTGGCTCGAACTGGAGAACATTCTCTTATTCTCTTGTTTTTTTTTTTTTTTTTTGAGACAGTGCCTCACTCTGTCACCCTGGGGTTGAGTGTCTTGGTGTCATCATAGCTCACAGCAACCTCAAACTCCTGGTTTCAAGTGACCCTGCTACCTCAGGTGCCCACTACAATACCTGGCTAATTTTTCTATTTTTAGTAGAGAGACGGTGTGTCACTCTTGCTCAGGCTGGTCTCAAACTCCTGAACTCAAGCAATCCACCTTCCTCTGCCTCCCAGAGTGCTAGAATTACAGGCGTGAGCAGTCATGCCCAGCGGAGAACATTCTCTTTAGTAAAGTATCACAGAATGGAAGCACGAATATCCAAAGTATTCAATTCTAACATGAACCCAGTAGATGAACTAATACAGGCCCACACAAGAGAAAAACTCACTTTAATTCAAGTTGGGGAAGGGGGGGAGTGGGAAGAGAAAAAGAGGGAGGGGGACCGGTGTGCTCCCAACGAATGGGTACAATGTAAGGGTATAAGGCCCTCCTGGGTGAGGGACACAACTACAACAGGGACCTTACCTCACAAATGCAAACATCACAACCTAATCATCTGTACTCTCATAACAATCTGAAATAAAATAAGTAAACAAATAAAATGTCCCTGGTGAGTCTGATACACAGTGAGGGCTGAGGACATCTAAAGCTAAAAGAAGCCAGCCTCCATAATGGAAGCGAAGCCATAACATAACACTGCAACTGTTAAACTCACATTAGCTGGAGAGTATTCAACATTCTGGAATCTTGGGCTGTCAGGAACAACTTTTTGAGTCCTTTAACCTTCCCACATGTCTGGCTTTCAATATAGCCCATAACTTGGTACTAAAGTTCCACCCTGTCCCCTTTCCAGCCTACTTATCTAGGTACTAACATTTAAGAAGTGTCTGTGGGTAGGTATGACACACAAGGCGTGATGATGATTAATTAAAATAATCAGCATGGTGATGATTAACTGTACGGATTACTCAACAGAATCATACTTTGCACTGCTCCAAGTATCATACACATCACAGATGGAAAAATACTAGGTATTATTTTAATAATATAGAAATGTCCTAACTGCTTGTACCATTAAGGATGTCTCGAAAAGCAAAGCTTCCCCCAAATTACCCCACTTTTCAGTGGCATTTCCCCCGCAGTGTTAGGGAGCTGGCACGATTCCCAATGTAAGGAAAAAAATCATGTAGAATTTCGCGTTAGTCGCAGAGGAATTGGTTCATAGTGTACTGGCATCTCCACGCTAAAGCTCCACTCATTTAAAATGTTCCATACAAATTTCTGAGGAGCATTTGTGGCTTTTGAAGCAAAATGATTCCAGTAAAAAGCTTTACACATTAATTAAATGTCTTCCCAGAAAAGGAAAGATGATCTTTTTCTTCTTTAGATTGAGACTTTTGGGGGGAATGATAATAAAAACCTACTGGGTTTTATTAGATTTGTAGACTTAATCCCGTCTTTTCTTTCTGATGACTCCTTCACATACTGTGATTTAAAAATTCTTTGGGAAATTCTTCTTTCAGACAAATAAAAAAGGCAAAAGAAATATTTTTTAAAGATTGTTTTAGGCCCACTTAGCCTTTGTGTAACGTGAAGGAAGGTTCCAGCAATGGCTGGGTCATATGGGACGGTCACAGTTCCTCACAAACAGTGCAGAAGAAGAAACTGAAGCAGGACACACATGTACCTCTGTTTTCTATTCGTTCTCCTGCAACATCTGCTTGAGAACACGTTATCACCTTCATTGCCAGAAGCTCAGGAAGTCTCACCGCCACAACTCAGACTCCAGGACATCAAAAGATCTGAGGACAGTGATGAAGACCAGGGCAAGAAAGTCTCCACCACCAGAGAAGAGGAGAAAACGTGGACAAAGGGAGGGTTCTGGCAGCTAGAAACTGGCAAATCAGAAGCCCTGATAAATAGAATTCCTCCACTACCTCAGACCACCAGGAGGTAGGTTCAGAAGAAGGAAAGCAGTGGTGTGCTTATAACTGGGTAACATCCAAGTTCTCCAAATGGCGAAGGAAAAAAGAAATAAAACTCTCTCTCATTGGTGTAACTACTCCCACCTGCGTAATTTTAAGCCACCAAGGAGAGGTCACGAAACTCAGAGTTGGGCAAAATTGGTTTTCACAAACCAGTTCAAGCTGACTGTAGTTTCAATAACACGCTAGCAAACATTTTTTATTCTGTATTGAGTCATACACATACTAAGAACAATTTTGTTCCTCTCTGGTCCTTCACCCAAATGTACAATGACTTTCTGATTTTATGTCCCGGAGTTACCAGCACATCCCAGCTACAGGCTGAGTTCCATTAGAGAGCAACTCCAAAGCCACTGTTTCTCACCCGCATCTTCATTTATCTTTCTTAAGGAAAGCTTCTCCATAAAACCTTCTTCTGTTGTCCGCCATCCACTTCACCTCATTTTCCTATAATCAACTTTTACCCCCATTCCTTGATTTTTTGAGTACTCTGTGGAGGAAGGAATTTTTTTCACATAGACAGATGAAAGTTGCTAGACAAACTCCGTCCTACTTTGTTTTAGGCTGAAATAGAATCTTGATGCCTGCCGAAGGTCAGCTGTTAGGATGGCCACAGAATCATTTGTAAATAGTGCCAGCCTCCCTAGAGTCCTCATCACACCTAATCCTAAGCATGTCGGAGGGAAGCTTTGCCTTTGCCTCAATGCTTGCTTGATTCTGAACATCTGTGTGATCTGATCATGCATTAAGTCAATGCCAATGTTTTCTACCCTTCAATGTTTTTATCTTAGTGGTACCAATTAACTGCAAAAGAATATGGACATCAGGGTGCCAGGATTAGTTGTACATGGATTGTTATGAAAGTTTTGACATATGAAGAAATCAAGAAGTGCACAGAGGTAAAAAAATGCAATCCTCCCAGCAACACCAAAAAACTAAGCAAATTGAAACTTGCGCAGGTGAATCAGAAAGGATACTGTTGAATGTGTTTCTTGGATGATAATCCAGTCTATCTCAGAACTTTCTTACATATTATTTCAGTATCACAAATAAGGTTTAGTTATTACTATAAAGTCTACTTAAGATAAATTTGATTATCAAGGTAGGAAAGCTGACCTGTAATAAATTAAGAATCCCCTATATTCAAGAATGTCTAAGAAGGGCGATTGGGAGAATTATTTGTGTTTTGGTCTTACGACCCAGGTAAACTCTTTGGAGAAAACAAATATTTTATTCTGCACATGTTTGTAACTCTCCTATAACCTACTATATTATTTTCTGCAAGGTAGACCCATGTTTATTAGACTGATATTTAGGGCAGGGAAGCTATCATTACACCTTCCTCTTCAACATCCTGTATATTGGGAATCCTAAAAATTAGAATGTATATGATCCCCCAAATAAATCAAAGCTTATCTCAAAAACTAGAATTTTTTTTCTTTTTTTTTTTTATTATAGATAAAAATATGCACCATAGATGTGGCCCAACCCATCACCCTCCCTCCACCCAAACCTCCCCCCTCCCTTCCCCTTCCTATATAGTTGGGTATAGTTGGGTTATAGCCTTCATGTGAAAGCTATAGTTTAGCTTCATAGTAGGGCTGAGTACATTGGATACTTTTTCTTCCATTCCTGGGATACTTTGCTAAGGAGAATATGTTCCACACAACTCCAGTTTTGACTCTTTGAAGTAATATTCCATTGTGTATATGGGTATATACATATGCGTGTATGCGTGTACGTATATATGTATGTACATTATATAATAGTAATATTCCATTGTGTGTATGTGTATATACATATGTGTATATATATATACATACACACACATATATATATTATGCCACATTTTCTTTATCCAGTGACCCATTTGTAGACACTTAGGTTGATTCCCTACCTTTGCCATTGTGAATAGTGCTGTGATAAGTATCTTTTTGATGTTGAGATAGAAAAGCAAGGTGGTCATTGGGCACAGAGACAAGGGCATTTGGAGGACTTTTAAAATTTAGCTAGTTCTCCTTGTTCTACAAATATTGCCCTTAAATGTTACTTGCTCCTGCTGGACTTTTAAAATAATAAACCTGCAGACCGCACGCATGATGAGCACAGGTGTTTCAGATTGATGACTAAAGGGGATCCTAAAGCTTGTACAGAGGGGGGCATGACAAGGCCGCCGTCCATGGTGACTGCAGGCAATTGTGGCAGTTTTCTCCTTGGAGGGGCTCCTCCTTGCCTCCAGACTCATGTTCTGTGCATGCTTATATGTGTGGGGGAAGAAGAGGCAATGGATTCAAGGCTTCCCAGGGAAGGCACGATGCTTAGGTGCCAGGGTCCAAATGTTTTGGTTAGGGGGTCACGATTGGCATTAGGCAGTGTGCAGTGGGAGACTCGGGGTCGGGGCATCAAAGCCAAATCACCTGTGACTAAATCCAACCCTCCTGCTTCTCAGTTCCAAAGCAATTTTGGAACTCTTTTTCTTGACTGGCCGTCAGAGCTGTCATCATATAGCACAGAGAAACACGCAACAGCAGTAATGAACATGACTCAGACAGGTACTGCCACCTGTCAACATGAACACAACTGAGAGACCCTCAAACAGGAAGGCCATGAAACCTTACTGAGTTGTTTGCACAGTGCTGCCAACATAAGCGCATGGTGGCAAGTTTGCAAAATTCATTGTCAGATCTCTTATGATGACAGCTCTGATGGCCATCTCAGGAAAAGATTTCCAAAGTTGCTTTGAAGAGTGGACTTCCACTCAGAGGTCCAAAGGGCAGGCACGGGGCCCCTGTGCATAGCTTCCCGAGGGGAGTAGTTCCAGTGTGACTGTAGTGATGCTCACCAATGAGATGGGTAGCACTTTTTTCTAGGATGAATTTGCGAACTTAGTTGTCCGACCTTGTCCAGTGTTAGAGGAGTGCTGGGCTGCTGTGGAGTAGTGGGTTGGCAGTGCTATGTAATAAGTTGATGGAAAGCCTCACTGGTGGGTCACGGTGAGGCAGAAATCTGGAGGGCGCGGTACATGTGGAAATCTGGAGGAGGGGTGCTCTTAAGTATCAGGAATGACAGGTGCAAAGGCCCCAAAGTGCAAAGTGTACTTGTTGTGTTCATGTAATTATAAGGAAGTCCACATAGCAGGACCAAAATGGATAAGGGTAACTTTTGCACCATAACAAACCACCCCAAACTTAATGCTTTAAGACAATTATTATTTAACTATTAGGTCATTTCAAAAGTTTTGTCCGTTTTTATGAGTCTACTTTAAACTGTAATATCTCAGTGAATATTTATTCAATTTAATTGAAATAAGC